>LBNU01014733.1:7444-70571 GCA_014162995.1 Artemisia annua
ATGAGCAGTTACATTTTGTGGAAGAACCTGTTGAGATTATGGATCGTGAGATTAAGCGATTGAAGAAGAGTCGTATCCCTCTTGTGAAAGTTCGTTGGAATTCCAAGAGAGGACCTGAGTACACTTCGGAACGCGAGGATGAGTTTAAACGCAAGTACCCAAAACTCTTCAAAACCGGGACTGGTGACCTAGACTAAATCCGGGACGGATTTCTAAATATGATGTATGTTATGTAACATCCGGTAATTTTCCTAAAACCTAATCCTAGCCAAACTTCTATTTTTAGAGCCAGAAACGTTTTAAAACTTTAAAGCATGTCAAATTGATTTAAAGAGCGTGAGATATATTAGGAACGAGAATTTATTTGTAGATTAGCTCAGCACAACCTAGAAAAGCCCGAATATATTTTTACTTGCCAAATTATTTAATTTATTATGAGTTTGAGAAAAACTATGAAGTTTATGCTTGATTTTATTGGAAAAACTATTTCGAGAACGATGGCGCAAGTTTTATAATTTTTCGAGTTCAATATCCAAATAGGCCAGCAGTGTTTAGGGGTTCAGCTGCTAAAGTTCAAAATGGATAAATACTGATGTTATCATATGAGTTTCTTTGGTTGTAAGTTTGGGACTGTTGATACCACAAAGATTGTTGAGCAACTTATATGGTTTTCTAGAAATTTAACTTTCCAGGGATGCCAACCTATTTTCATTTAGGAATATGATCATTAAATATTACCCTATTAGCTTGCTTCATTGTTATTATATTGATTTAAGTATCAATAAGAAAAGGGTGGTTACAGTTTCAATTACTGCAATTTATCACTTGTGGCAACACAAGGGTAATGTTGTCTTTTTAAAAAACTTTCCAACGTTTGTTTTTGGGCTTGATCATATATCTTATTAGTTTGTAAAATTGGAAAGAGAAAACTTGAACAATTGAAATAGGCTTGTGTTTGTGTTTATTTGTGCACATATTTTTACATATTGTAGGTGAATAATTATTCCTTTTAATAAAATGTAAATAGCTTATTTAAATTGCTTACCTTTCTTGGTTACTATTTTCATTCAAAGTGCACTATAAATATCAAAGAAGAAGGATGTTTCTATGGAAACATGTTGAATTCCATGCTAGGTAAACTTTGTTGAAACTGTGAGCTGTGGTTGAAAGTGACCTCAAGTATGTATAAAGTGGTAGTAGTAAACTTTGTTGAAAATGTGACCCGTGGGTTGAAATTGACCCTAAGTGTGTTTAAGTGCTTGCAATATCTTAAATTCGTTTTATTGCAATAAATTAGTCTCAAATGATACAAATACACTTTTGTAATCTTATACGTAAACTATGTATACGGTTCAGGTGACAGAAAACGGTTGGTGGTCAGAATGTTCTGACACACCTTAAAAACTACCTGTATTGATGCAAACACATTACCAGCCAGTGCTTTTGATGTGGGTTTATGAAACTTTGTTACACAATCTAATAAAAGTAAAGAGTTCTGGTATAATATATGTTGATGTAGTTTAGTAGAATATGCATCTACCACGGAATATAGCAGCCAGTTGCTTTGCAAAAGTTTTTTATTTTATTTTTTTTGTAATTTGTTTGATTTCTATTGTTACTTGTAAACTTTTTGTGGTTGTGTTTACAGTGTTTGTGGAGTTGATTTTAGTTGGTCGAAAGCATATAGTCATTCGTTCAATTGATGAAAGATATTCAATGATGTTCTTTTATAGTATTTATTTATCTGCAAAGGGTCATTTCTGGGAATACATTAAACTTGAAAAACTTTGGTTTTCATCATTTAGGATTGATTATATATCGTGCTTTCAATGGATCTCTCTTGTCATTTGACTTGAATGCATAGTTATTTCTCTATTAAGTATCTCTGTCATATTTAGTAATCCTGATTCATTTCAAGCATGTTGTGTCTTACCAATCACCAAAACATTTTTTTCTCAGGAAAAAAACAAGTGGTCCCAATAGCTCTCATTGGGTGCAGTGGTGAGTTAAAATTCCCGACTCTTGATGTTGAACTTTTGCATTTGCCAGTGAGAGTCTTAGTGTTGATCTCTTATGTCAATTAATTTGCTCTCATATTTTTTGTCCCTTTTCTTATGATGGGGAATAAGTCCGGAATCATATGCAGGTCCTTGAATATTAATATTGTCGGACCAATGCAATTTTTATTTTAAAACGTTAAGTTTCAACTTGCTAATTGTTCATTTTAGGTAAAGCGATCATCATTTGTTTGACGGTTTTCCTTAAAAATAAGTTTTCCAACTTTTATTAAGTTGGACACGAACCTCAGTTTTACTTGTCATATCTGTAAAGTTATGTAATTGCTCAACTCCTTTGTTTATGTTTCTTTTCATATTTCAATTGTAATCACCTCTTTCACTGATGAAAATGGTGATCTATATCTTTGAATAGATTGGTGGACATGAAAAGTGAACTTTTTGTGGCCTCCAAGAGTCTGTTTAGAATTCTACTAGAAAAAAAGGTGATTATAATGTTTTATTGAGTTGATTTGAAGTGTATTTAAATGATGCATATCCAAGCTGCAGTCTTTTCTAATTTGCATTTGTACGTGTTGATCCACAACTAATTTGATGAGCACATTTGCAGGTGCTCTTATGAATATAAGATATGAAATAAAAGTCCCGCCACGTGAGTAACACTTGGGTTCTTATGGCTAAAATGTATCGTTTTGATCAATAAGGTACATACTAATTAAATTTATCTGAAGTCCCGCCACGTGACTAACACTTGGGTTCTTATGGCTAATATGATGATATTGAGTATTAATTGAGATTAAAGGGGGTACGGGATTGGTTAGTTAACTAATTTTCTTAACTTTTTTAACGCGAGTGAGCAGCTGAGTGTTTGGCTATTTACTTAAATTAGGTTGAATAAGCACTTAAAGTTTATAAGGTTGGTACCTGCTTATTTATTCCAGCAAACAAATAGTTTAAAGTAAGAAATCCCAGACACCCCCTATAGGTGCCAAGTTAATTTGGTTGTAGTTAAATCATTCAGGATACTCATTGTTATAGTAAAATTAAATGCTTAATTGCTTATTAAACTTTGGAATATTAAATTAAATGAGTCTTTTGAGTGTTTAGCCAAAACTATATATTTGCTTATAGTTTTGTAAATTACTTAAATTAAAAAGGCTGGTATACTCATTTCTTTAAGCAGATGTTCAAAACAACCAATCGCGGGTCACCCCCTAAAGAGCTTATGTACTCGAATATATGGAGATAAGCAGTTTCATCCAAACACTAATCTGCTAATCTAAGGGATAAAATGTATATCAATGTCGTAAGTAATTAATTTTAATTATGACTTGACACACATAAGACACTTGGGTATATAGCGATTTTTTTTTTAAATATTATCAACTGTTCATCTAAATTTCATGACATTTGATATTAATGAAGGTATGAATGGGATATGTTTTTGATATTTATGTTCGATTTGGCGAAATTGGGTCAGCGTGTTTATCATTGCCATCAATTTTTAAAAAGACCAATTAGAGGATTGGTTGAACATTCATTACACTTAGAACAATGTTAGGCTACTGTGATTGCATCATAGGATGGGAATGAAGGAACAAGATTTTAAATGGCGGCCTTTACATGAATCGGCCTCTCCTACAGTGTCCCTAATAATGTAGCATCGCTAAAAAAATAGCTGTTGGAAAAAAGATTGGGTCGCAAAAATGGACAAGACGCATCAACAAGAGCTTCGTGGGTCAATTATTCAGTTAACCATTTCTCATCTTACGCTACGTTGTCCGAAAAACTGAGTACAAAAGAAAATGTTTGTGCACGTCCTTGATTTTTAGCCCTGGACAAAACAAGTTGTTTAACCCGCATATTCTTCTATGCATATTTGTTTAAGAGTTTGTACACGATTATACCGTCAGTTCTGCTTACAATATCATTGCATTAACACATTAGTGTTTGAACAAGCAATTTATGAAGTTTCATGCATAAAATTTTACAAATACAATCTGGCTTATAGTTTCATTTATTTGATTCTTATTCTAAATTAACCAACGCGCTAAGAAGTTGGTCAGTTTCGTGTAGTATATTTCATAATGTGTCGCAGACGCAATCCATAATAGACAAGGCATAATGGTTTGACAAGCTCCAAAAAGCATAATAGACAAGGCATAATGGTTTGACAAGCTCCAAAAAACGCCCCATTTTGAACCATGTAAAGATGAAGTTGGTCAGCCTGGTCATTGTTTTTAGGATTCTACATTGTCTATGTTTCTTAAAATTTATAATATCCCTTTCAATGTCCATATAAAAATTTCAAACCATAAAAAGGTCATTTATATATACAACTAGCTGCAGCTATGTGTATGCAAGTTTGCCAGTATAGATAATTTTGACTTTGTTTCAGGTTCAATTATTGGAGGTATTGATATACTATGTATTTCTGTTTTGATGTGTTCTTTGTTGATGTTGATATAATTGTGTCACTTATTGTTTTGTGATAATATGCTAAAATACGTAATACAAATGCAATATCTCAAGGCCCAAAAACTATATTCACATAATATGTTTAAATACATATTAGTTATATTAGTACCAAAAAATTCGAAACATAGAAATCGATAAATAAGTAAAGAACACAAATGAACGTATGTAAGTTAATACCATCTGGCAGCCCAATATCAGGTATTTAAGTTTGCGTACATTTTATGATAAAATAGTATTGGGTATTTAAGTTCTTGCGTACATTTTATGATAAAATAAAGACCGTAAACACGACGCCGCTTAAAACAGCAAAATAAAAGAAAACATTTAGTTTTGCACATTAGTAATCAAAAGATAACTAAAAAAGAGTTTCACGGAAAATTCCCGCCGCAACGTGACGGGCGCCAAGCGTCAACAATAAAGCCAATAAAGTGTGTGTTATGTACCTCAAGTTTCATAAAGCCTTAAAGTTTAATTTGTTCGACTGTTAAGACTAGGTGTAATGATAATTAAATTTACCATTATCATGTTAGTTGCACATGAGTTTATTTCTCTTCTATCAACTTTTTCATAAAATAATTGTAATAGTGATCACCGAATCAACCAATATATTCACCTTCACCAATTCAACACCTTCACCTTCTCTTGTGTGTTTTCATTCGGTCATCACATTTCACCAAATCAAATGCAAAGTCACACCACCCGCTTAATGATGATGGTCACTAACAATAGACTACACGTGGACCATGATCAAAACGCATGGACATGGTCCTTACTACGACCGGTCTAATCGTCAAACACTCAATGATGTAACACAAAATCAAAAGTTAAAATACTAAGAAAAATACCAAATTTTTTAACTATTATCACTTAGTATAGTGTCTTAAAATTTTCAAGCCTTTACGAGGAACCTCGCTTTGGGCCCCTCGGATATGATCTTGATTATTAAGGGAATTGTCCATGAAACGCTTTGATATATGTTTGAACACGATTACGTGATATTACATATATTTTGCAAGATTATCATTGTGGTGTTAGACTCAAACCTAAATGCCGAAAGCTTTTTTACATATGTTTCACGTAGATGTTTCATGGCAGACCCAAATTTAGATGACCCAAAATCCATCATAGTCTAATAGTAATCTTTATTTCCTGAATTGCGAACTTATTATTAAAAAATAATGTTATAGTATTCTCTAATATTATTATGCTCACGGGCTATCTAATTGATTTCTTGACATGAATGGTTATGAAACATGTAGTCAGAACATAATCATATATTAATCCTTACCACAAAACAAATCAACTACGTTTCATCATAATTGAGCCACATATGCAACATGTTTATTGATTGCCTATTAATGTAATCCAATTATCGTACTTTACTTTTTGTTTATCGGTCTTTAGTGGTTAGTGCATAGCATGAAGAACACAAGTCTTGAGGTTCATTTGTTTTGACTCCTTTATGGATGTTTACCATGCAGTTTAAGCAGTAAATTGGGTTGAGTTCGACAATGATACACTTAAACACGTAACCAAAATATCACGTTATTCTTTCATAACTCTTTTAATATTATCCATCGCGAAGTCTGTAGATTCTGCTATAATTGTTGTATATTGAATCCTAAACATAGTTTTATAAGTTTAATCAGCTATTGAGAAAACTGGCCATCGGCCGGGTAGAGACCTAGTTTAAAGATATGATAAGAAAAGGGCTATAACTAACAGTTAAATCTAAAAGTGCATTACCACAAATTTGTCTATCTTAGCACATCAAAGTGGAATGGTTCTGAATATAGAAAAAAATTAAGATACTAAGCGCATATCATAAAGCTTGACACTGTAACCCCACCAATCACAGAAGTTTTTGTTCTATAACAGATAATTAATTTGAAGATTGACATTACTTCTAGATAATAACACTAATCTCAACTAAACCTTAACTATGTTCGAATCTAAATTCTATTATAGGCACGGAACTTAGTAAAGAAAAGAAAAAATAATAATAATAATAATAATAATAATAATAATAATAAAATAATAATTCGAAGATTAATATACCTTGAATTCATTGAAAAATGTATCTTTAATCTATCAAAGAACGGCCATTAAGCAATGTGGATTTGCGATTGTTTTTAGTCTTTGTAGGGTTTTTAATGGATTTCCGTAGGTTTTCTTTGGGGATGAACATCGGATTGGGGATGATCTTCAATGTTGATTGGGGGTTCGGTTNACAACCACAAAAATTTAAAGAGGGCATTATAAATAGGTTGACTAATGGGTCAGAATGTTTAGAGGAAACATAGGTGATGCAATATTGCAATTGGTCAAAATGGCCATTTTAACCCATAAACTATTTTTTGTCCCTTATCCGTTTCTATTAAAAATCCAATACTATATATCATAGCATACAATAATTACATTGTATAAACCCACTTAAAAGATCGATACTACTTTGCATATAAAACTTGTAGCCAAATCAATATTTATTGTTTTTACCAGCAATGTCAATAACAAAGCGATACTTGACATGATAGTTGGCTTATCTGGTTAAGGCTTCGTTAATCTAAGCAGGTGTAACCGTCTCAGTCTCACATGTGATGTTGTGCTTACCACAAAGATTCATCATTTCTTGTATTTCTTTCAACCCTTCAATTATGCTGCCTTTCGCCACTCTTTTTCCTGTCAAATATACACATCCATACACATTTATACTATGTAATCACTAAATCCATATACGTGTCTATCATCCATACACATTATTGATAACTCATTGATAGAAAACCAAAATAATTGACTCATTTAAAGCTAAATTTTCAAAACTTGACCCGTTTCCTTCAAGCTAAAATTCAAAATTTACCCGATTGACCTGTTAGCGATAAGACATAAACCAAATCAGCAAATTCATAAGTAAATGGACAGAATGCCACCTCTAATCTTTATGCTAGCAAAAAATTTATTAAAGCAAAGTGATCAGTAGAATACAATTTTTACTTCATCAATAGAAGGTTTTTGCAGTTAGAAGAATTAAAAGAAAATGCAGCAGACAGACAGAAAGAGGAGTGTGGCCAAGAAGTTCACGTAATGGTCTAGTCTAGCAAGATGTGAATATATTATCTGAATCAGAACCTGAAATTTTGTGGACATTTAGCCATTTATGAACATAGACACATAAAATGGGCATGATGACATCATTGTTTTGAGCCCTAAAAAATCATATAATCATGGATGTTTGGGACTGCCTATTAAAACTGATTACCTAATTATTGCTTTTTTTAAATAAGCATTTTCGAATACATCGCGGGTCCTTAATACAAATTCTATATAATAAAACTTTTACATTTGTATTCAACGTAAAGTAATCCTCTTGGAAGTCTTTCTGAACCTGCAATAAGTTGTAACAAAATAGTCATGTAATCCTCGATATTGTATGAATATAAAACTATTGCAGTACTTTAATTGTTCGGTTATGTCAAATTATACCTCTAAAAAAGTCTCATTTGCATTTACTTATCAAAGTGAGAGACACTTGCAGGGATATGTTCAGCCCAACCATCAAAAGCTATGTTATCTTGCTGATCACAAGCCTTGGGTTTTTCATTAGTCACTCCATGCTTCAGATACATGTCAACTTGATCGTGTAACATATTAGATCACATGACATCATAACAATCAAATTAGATATAAAACAATCATGATATTATACGTGTACATATATACCCTTAAGATACTAAGGAAACTAAAAATTTACTCTAAGATTAATATATTTAAAGATATGATAAGAAAAGGGCTATAACTAACAGTTAAATCTAAAAGTGCATTACCACAAATTTGTCTATCTTAGCACATCAAAGTGGAATGGTTCTGAATATAGAAAAAAATTAAGATACTAAGCGCATATCATAAAGCTTGACACTGTAACCCCACCAATCACAGAAGTTTTTGTTCTATAACAGATAATTAATTTGAAGATTGACATTACTTCTAGATAATAACACTAATCTCAACTAAACCTTAACTATGTTCGAATCTAAATTCTATTATAGGCACGGAACTTAGTAAAGAAAAGAAATAATAATAATAATAATAATAATAATAATAATAATAATAATAATAATAATAATAATAATAATAATAATAATAATTCGAAGATTAATATACCTTGAATTCATTGAAAAATGTATCTTTAATCTATCAAAGAACGGCCATTAAGCAATGTGGATTTGCGATTGTTTTTAGTCTTTGTAGGGTTTTTAATGGATTTCCGTAGGTTTTCTTTGGGGATGAACATCGGATTGGGGATGATCTTCAATGTTGATTGGGGGTTCGGTTAAAAGCTTGTGTTCTTTTTCTTTCTCTTTAGTTTGGAAGAATGTCGCACGCTTTATTTTTACTTTTTTACAGATTTGGTCCTCAAAGTTTTAATTATTAAACTATAAGTACATGTGTATTTGTTGTTTCTTTATATAGGTAGAGCGTATAAGAACGAATTTTTAAAAACTTTTTGTCAAGTAAGGAAGTATTTAAACTTTTTACTAAGCATAATTAAAATAAATAAATAATAATTAAAAAATATTTCCTAATAAGGAAATATTCTTTTTTTCGAAATACAAAAGTACCCATTAGGGGTTTTGTTTTATTATATATATATATATATATATATATATATATAAAATGCGGTAACCATCTTATCTTCTATTGTCATTATAAACTCGGAAAACATGAAAGTCAAAAAAAAATATAGAAGTTGATAGAAAAGTCAGCTGTAATACAAACATTGAACACACAAACGTTGACCTAAGATATTATTTATGTTAATGATTTATTTAGTGTTCATGCTATTGGGCTCTGAAAGGTGAGATCCGCTACACACTCAAATTCTTTAAAGAACAACCCCGCCCATCCTGGCCATCCATTTCATCTTCATCCAACGGCTGATCAAATGCAACCAATTAAAGCAACAAGGGTAAAAATGTAAAAATACAAAAAACATAAAATAACTTATCACAACCTGTCATTTAAACACACTAGCAAACACACATTCTCTCTCATCCATGTCGTCTTCTCCAAAAAATTCCGGTTAATCGGAAAGCGTTCTAAAATCACCGGAAAAACTTCCGATTAACCATAAAACTTCCCTTTTTAATAGTTAAATCACGATAAACTTCCGTTAGTAAAAACACACAAAAAAAATCACCAAAAAACTTTCGATTAAACCGTAGCATCACTATGATTCTTTAAAAATGCCTGAAAATCAAAAATTGATTCTGATCTAATTTAGATCTATTTATTGATCAATTATACCATAAATAACAATTGATTTGTTAAAAAATATTGATGATTATCAATTAAGCGAAGCATATTTAGTTGTTGTTGCATTTATGGATGCTGAAAATCGTGTGGTGAATTCTGAAATCCAGGTTATGGATGAACTTGTTGATGATCCAGATGCACACCATGTGTTTGATGAAATGCGTCTGTGATAATCACATGTGATTCTGAAGCAAAATCACATGTGATTCTGTAACAAGTAATTCATATAAGAGGTAAGCACCCATCTTATCGTTATGATTTCCTATTTGATATAGTTGTTGTCAAGAGTACAAACTCTGAAAATGTCTGTCATTGGTCATTACCAAATCACATTACAGAAGGTAAAAAAAAATAAAAAAAACAATTAAAAAAAAAAACTATAGTTGGATGGTTGGTCAGATGTGATGTTGGCTACCCTTTTACCTTGTGTGTCGATTGTCAAACAGTTTGGTGTTTGAAAAAATGCAACTCATGTTCGATATAGGGGTAAAAATGGTACTGAAAAGTATCATTTCACTTGCATTGTTTCACCGATCTTAGTGACAATGGTTACTCTGTTGAGGACCTTATAATTCAACTCAAGGAATGTGAAAATTTAGCAGAATAGATAATTAACTTGTAATTTTAAAAAGTGCATTAGCTGTTATCCTTTGTTAAAACAATCACATGTGATTTTGATATTAATCACATGTAATTCTAGCATAAGTATTAATTTTCTTTTCTTTTTTGTTCTATAATAAGGTTATGCACTTCAGCGTTCTCTTGAAGACGAATAAGTTGAATGGAAGAATGGAAGAGAAATAGCACTTCAAGCTAGATCTAAGCCGAGAAAGAAATGTGTATGCTGCTAGGAGAAGACTAATGAGCACACAGCAAGTCAATATATCCATTAAATCCAAAATTTCATTTCAAAACAATTAAAAATGGCTAAACAAGTGGCTAATGCTTCTTGAATTTCATACTTTTTTTTAATATTCGGGTTTTTCATTTCATTTGGACTTCTATGAAAGTGTTATATGGATTTTAATTCGAATATATGAAATTCTACTTGAATACTATTTTGTTTGATGTTCTAGTAGATTTGCTATTACGCTGAATAAAATGACTTGTGATTCAACTCAAAATCACGTGTGATTCACGTCAAAATCAACTGTGATTCATCTCTAAATCACATGTGATTCATGTCAAAATCACATGTGATTCATCTCAAAGTCACATGTGATTTTGTGAAGCAAAATTACAAGTACTGGTTGTTAGGTTCATTAACAATTAGTTATTTATTAATTCATTTAATTTTCTATCCCACTATTTTGTTTAAACTATTTCATGATTTTTGTGTTTTGTTATGGAAAAAATGTAAATCACGTGTGGTTTACTCTTTGCTGTTATAAACTAAATCACATGTGATTCTGTTTTAATTTAAAAAGAAGTAAATCACACGTGATTCTGTTATGTTTTTGATATAGAAAGGAGTAAATTACATGTGATTATGTTTTTGTTATTGAAAAATGTAAATCACGTGTGATTTACTCTTTGTTGTTACAGATCGAATCATATGTGATCATGTTTGATATAGAAAGGAGTAAATTGTGATTTTATGCAAAATAAATTTTGATTTGAATTTATTTTTCAATTTCTTTTTATGCAATGTTTTATATGTGTTTTTTTGGTAAATGTTTTATATGTGTTGTGAATTGAATTTATGGAATTCTCATTTACTTAAATACAAAACTTTTTATTTAATGCTCATCTTTAGTATTTTTATTATGCTTGAATGTAAGACATAAGAGAGTACTCAATATTTTTATAAATTGTACAAAATAACAATACATGTGATTTCTAAGAAACATGTTATCAAATCAATTATAAATCGCATGTAAATTACGTGTGATTCATTTTTAAACAACATGTGATTCACCTTAAAAATAATATGAGGTAAAAATCACATGTGATTTGAGGTAAATCACATATGATTTGCATATCAACATGCGTAAAAATACAACAAACAAAGCAATAAAGAAGGCTTATGAATTAAACTTGTCTTTTTTCATTTATGATTTTTTTTAACAGAAGCACCTAAGATCAAAACATTCATACCAATAAATAATCATCACTCGTACGTAAATAAAGTACCTAAAACCTGATCATACAATTACATTCGATGATAACGACTTCACAAGTTGAATAACCTAACACATAAAGTACCTAAAACCTAATCATCTTCCCATTGAATTTCTTTGACACCTTCTTACACTCATCGCTTTCATAATCTTCGTCGGAATATAATGACTTCCTTTTTCTCTGAATAGGCTTAGACTCAGCCTTCGGCTTAGGCTTTTCGTCAACTTTTTTAAGCAAGAACTAAGACCTGTATTTAGTCACATACAAATATGTAACTAGTAACATGTAATTTTAAATGATTACTCAAATTTATACTAAAAATCACATGTGATTCAGAAAAAATCACATGTGATTTGTTCAAAAACACGTGATTTTGAATAAGTCTCATGTGATCTGCATAAGTCACATGTGATTTTCAAAAGCCTCATGTGAATTTCTATAAGGTACCAACTAAACGATACTAGTGCACAAATTAAACCAGTAAATCCATTGATTAAGTGTTAAACTAAAACCGCATATCACTTCCAACAACTTCTAGATGAAAAATGAAATAATAAATGTAAAAGGTAAAGCCATATACTTGCCTAATAGCTAATAATTGTGCTTTTAGTTTCTGATAAACCTGCTGGACTACTCAAACAAAAATGCTTCAGTGACCATCAAGGGTGAATACATCTTCGGTCATTAAATCATCCTAGTTCAAGTTGTATATCTCGGTCACCTGCAATTAAAACAACATAATACATATTAGATAGAGAGAAATACAAGTATGTAGCATTAATACATATGAGGTAATACACACCTTCATATCCGCTGACCATGGTTAGAAATAAGACCCGATATGAAGTAATTCATTTACTGACGCGTTCTTAATCTTAAAAAGGCACATAAATTAGTAAATTATAACGATCTATAAGTATCTGTTTTATGTTATTGTAATGTCAGAATTCATGAGTCATCTAGGTTTATAGTGAGATGGAGTGATAAGACAAAAAGCGACTATGATTGAGTAAATATCATTTTTGTCATCTTATATAATAAGTTAATACTCACCGAATAATGGAAGGGCTGCACGGTATCCGTAGATGACTGGTCTATTGATATTGATAACCGAATCCACTAAGCTTCCAAGCTCCACCTGAGTTGATGAGGGTAGCCTGAAATATGCAATAAAGTAACATGGTTAAATGATATGCTGCTGCAGATTTTGGGCATATATATCCAATGATCAATGAATAAGAACAGATTTAGCATATATGACTGAGATAAAATAACTTTCATCGACGAGCAAAGAAAAAAAAACATTATAATTTGTTCATTTAAGAAGCTAAGGAAACACGATAGATTGTAGTGAAACTGAAAGTCTATCTCTTTGGACACAAGAAAGAAGCTAAGGAAATATAGATTGTAGTGAAACTGAAAGTCTATTCCTTTGGACGAAAGAAGCACTTCACATGCCTCACAACCACAAAATAAACGATAAGAGAATTTACGCCAACCAAGAAATAACAGTCTATTAGTACTATAAGTAACGCATTCCTCATACACACAAAATGTTAATAAGAACCAAAACAGTGGCCCATAAACAAATGTTAATGTACCATATTTTAGATAAACGGGTTGACGCCACCATAAGAACAACAAAGCTATTATGTACTGTCATCAATGACGATGCTACATACTCATTTTCTATTATAAAACTACAATGAAAAATTGTCTATGGAATTAGAAACTTCAGGACAACATAAAGAGCATAAAGCACCAAGTGATATACACATGTTGAAGTTGTCAAAAAAAAAGCAGTTACTATGTGATCATTAGAGAATATTTTATATTGCATGTTTCATATATGCGGTGTATGCAGAGCATCAAGTGCTAATAAGATTATAAGCTCTTGGTAAGATACAGAAGGTGGAAAAAGAAACAAGACTAGATAAGCCCATAAGCCATAAAGTACTTATCAAAACCTCATAAATAAGCTTATAAGCCTAAGCTTATAACCTTATCCAAACACTAAGATGAGCGTATAATTGCTATATAAGCTAACTAGTAGCCTGAAAGATAAGCTATAACAAACAACCCCTTATATTATATCCAAATCAACTTCTATTAATCATATCTAAAATAAGTGACAAAAGCCTAAAAACCTAAATAAGCAACATCTACTGCTCATATCCAAGATAAGCAACAAAAATAAGCATCATCAACTGCTAATATCCAAAATAAGCAAAAAAATAAAAAAATCTAAATAAGCAACAAAATAAGCAACATCTACTGATTATATGCCAAAATAATATGAAGAAAAAATAAGCAACATCTGTATATACCAGAATCCACATTTCGAAGCTTATTTTGATAATACAAAAAAAAAAAAAAAAAAAAAAAAAAAAAAAAAGACAATGAAGACGATTGGGGCAACAAATCACCTTTAGATATGGATATTTTGTCTTCTATGTCTATTGAATAGTGTTGATCTTGATCAATTTGGCATGAATATGGGTTAGGGTTTAATACGGTGGTTTGGGGTGGTTAGTGTGTGAAAGTAGTGTGTGTCTTTGATAAGAAATGAATTATCTCAATTGATCATGTTGGTTGAGTTAGTGAGATAGTACAATTACCAAAATGCCCTACGGTTAATAATTAAATTAAAATGCTAATTAATCTAAACCATTGGATTGAAGTTGGATGGGTGGTTGAGATCAAATGGTTTGATCTTTAGATAAAATATGTTCTGCATTGAACTTTTGTCATTAGACCATTCGCTAGTCTCAATAAATTTGAGGATAATTCTAAAAATGACCTTATTATCAATTGATTTGCTTTTTTGACCTTATTTTTGAAGTTGTCGAATTAACACTTTGGGCAACCGGACAACTCTAATGTAGCCAACCATGGGACGTCACGTGTCACAAGTTGCTCAAAAAATACACAAGTTGCCCAAAAAGTACACAAGTTGCCCAACATGTCGGACACTTGCGTCCCATGGTTGGCTACATTAGAGTTGCCTGGTTGCCCAAAGTGTAAATTCGACAATTTCGAAAATAAGGTCAAAAAAGCAAATCAATTGAGCAATAAGGTAATTTTTGAAATTATCTCGTAAATTTGGCATGCTAAACAAGATATTGTTAGGGATAGGGCTGAGCATTGGGCCGAATCCCGACCCGTCCCGACCCGTCCCGACTAATCCCGATCCCGAAAGTCACCTAAATCTTAAACCGAATACCGACCCGAAAGTAGTCGCCGTCCCGTCCCGTCCCGACTTGTCCCGTCCCGTCCCGAAAGTACTCGGTTTTTGCTTGTATTTTATCGGTTTTTGGCCCGTCCCGACCCGTCCCGACCCATCCCGAATCCCGAAAAAGCTAAAAATCCATCGCGACTCCCGACCCGAAAAGCTATTATTCGGTTTCGGGACTATCGGTTTATGTCGGGATCGGGTCGGTTGTCGGGACTCGGGCGGTTTTGCTCACCCCTAGTTAGGGACCCATTTTTGGTTGAAAAGGTCCTACGGTCCACATCATGAAATATTATCACTTTGAATTACTCCAAAAGAAAGAGGGACATGTTCTCAAGACATCTTCACCAAAATATGAAATAAAATAAAGAAAAATGATAGATAGACCTAATTAAATAGGCTTAAAAGAGGACCTAACGCATTAATGACTTGCATATTTATGCAATGTACAAGTCATTAAGTGTTATGTCTTCTTTTAGGCCTATTTAGTTAGGTCCATATACCACATCTCTAAGTGTTATATCCATGTTTTGTCAGACATGGCGATCGATTACAATAATGAGTGGCTGCTAGCAGTACGTTGACTTTACATTTCCCTTTATAGTAAGAACAAATCAGCATACAATCTTCATCACAGCGATGGCTACCATCACGTCTTCAATCATCTCATCCTATGATCGAGCATCCGAAATCAAAGCATTCGACGAAACAAAAACAGGAGTCAAAGGCCTAGTCGATGCTGGAATTCAAGAAATCCCTCGCATTTTCATCAGTCCTCCAGAACCCATCCCTAAAAGTACTACACCGTTCCATATTCCTGTTATAGACCTTGCATCAACCAATCGAACATTGACCGTGGAGAGCATCCGTAAGGCCTCAGAAAATCTAGGATTCTTTCAAGTAGTGAATCATGGAATCCCTATAAGTATAATGAATGAAATGCTTCAAGGTGTCCGAAGATTTCATGAACAAGATGATGAAGTTAAGAAACAGTTTTACACTAGAGATATTTCCAAAGCCTTTGTGTATAACAGTAATTTTGATCTGTACTCTTCGCCAGTTGCCAACTGGAGGGACACATTCTTTTCATTTATGGCTCCATCACATCCAAAGACCGAAGATTTACCTGTTGTTTGTAGAGATATTCAAATTGAGTACTCTAGTCAAGTGTTGAAACTTGGTGAGTCATTGTTTGGATTTATCTCCGAGGCGTTGGGGCTGGAAACGCATCATTTGGGAGATATGGAGTGTGATAAGGGGCTTACGTTTGTCGGACATTTTTATCCTGCTTGTCCGCAACCTGAATTAACCATGGGTGGTACTAAACACACCGATGGTGGATTTGTTACGGTGCTTTTGCAAGATGATATCGGAGGGCTTGAAGTACTTCATGAAAATCAATGGATTGGTGTGCCTCCAACTCCTGGTGCGCTCGTGATCAACATTGGAGATCTATTACAGGTATGTTTACTTGTAGAACATGTTAAATGTGCTCTAGGAAGTTTTCCCACATAAAGAAAAAAAAAAAAACAAACAAACAAACAAAAAAATCTCTAAATCCAATTCACTTTTACTACGATATGTCTTATGTATGCATATGAATATAAATTAAGAAATACTCGATCAGCGATATTTTTCTTGTCTATGACTCTTGATCAGTTTCAATATATCCTAGCGCATTAGCCAATCTAGTACTCGTGGTTCCGTGTCGGGGACTAATATTGTGAAGCTAGGATAGTGATGCATGCACTGATGCATCACAATTCACAACCCAATACCGTTTGTTCTTTATTACTCCACTTGTTTTATTCATTGATTTAAAATTCATGTTCCAACATAACATTCAGTTGATTTGATACGGAAAGTAAAGATAATATGGTGTAATTTTGTTATTGTTTTAATTAGATGATCTCAAATGACAAATTAAGGAGTGTGGAGCATAGAGTGGTGGCGAATGAGAAAGGACCAAGGGTGTCAGTGGCGTGTTTTTTCAGCACTACCCTAGCACCATCGACTAAGGTGTATGGTCCGATTAAGGAGTTGCTTTCTGATGACAACCCGCCGAGGTACAGAGAAACCACGGTTCAGGACTACGTTGAGTATTCCTTCTCAAAAGGGCTTGATGGTGTTCCTCGTTTACTTTATTTGAAGATTTGACTATTTGAGTTATACGAACTACAAAAGTTTGTTTATATAGCAAAACATATGAATCGCGTAAAAGTAGTAAAATGATAAGTTATATCCGTAATGATAAACTAAAATGAAAATCGAAGTCTGGTCCATAATTTAAAGTGAACTTGTGCAAGCCATAGACAATATAAAGATCCTATTCCATGTACACGTATCTTATTTTTCTTTTATCTTTAGAGAAGTGGACAAATAAAAGATGATATAATTATGTTATGTATGCGGTAACCATCTTATCTATTTCTATTGTCATTATAAACTCGGAAAGCATTAAAAAAAATATAGAAGTTGATAGATCTATTTAGAAGTTGATAAGTCAGCTGTAATACAACATTGAGCACACAAACGTTGATGATCTATTTAGTGTGCATAATTGCACAATAACATATACTACATTGACCAAAAATGTAATATACAATCTATTAAATTTATCCATGAAATCAAATCAAGATCGACGTGTTCCTTGGAAGATGTCAAAACACAAGACAAAATGGTTTTGTCAAGTGTCTTCATCAAGGGGATACACACTTTAGTTTATTAGTGCTCAAACCACACTTAGCGTCTGCTTTTCTTTAAAATAGTCATCGATCTAGAGCAAAAATGACCGGAGTCGAGCAAAATTATGATCGAAAATCTGAGCTTATATTGTTCGATCAAACAAAAACTGGTGTACGTCAAAGGACTTGTCGACTCCGGAATCACTACCGTCCCACGTATATTCATCCTACCTTTATCCGAAAACCAAAAAATCATCAAACCAATATCTTCTAAGCTGAATCTTCCCACCATCGATCTCGAAGGAATCAACCAAGATCCCCTCCTACGAAAGGAGGTGATTAAGGAAGTGAATGATGCATTGGAGAAATGGGGATTTTTTCAGATTGTGAATCATGGGATTCCTACTAGCATGTTAGAGGAAATGAAAAAGGGTGTTAAAGGGTTCTTTGAGCAAGATGATGAGGTGAAAAAGCAGTGGTATACAAGGGACAGCAGTGGTAAATATAAGTTGGTGTATAATAGTAATTTCGACTTGTATGTTGCTCCTGTGACTAACTGGAGAGACACTTTCTACTGTCAAATGGCTCCTAATCCTCCTCAACCGCCTGAACTGCCTTCCATTTGCAGGTTTACTTCAATCATGTTGGTCCCAAAGTGTAAGAGAGATCGAAATATGAAATTGCAATATGTAAAACAAACTAGATAACTTGATATTAATCTTTCTAACCATTGTACAAATACAGGTTTCGTTCTATAAATACTAAGCGAATGGTTGCCAACGAACCATCGCATCGTTTCACTAGAAAAGGTTGTGTTGGTTCTGTTTCAATCGAACAGGTACAAACCAAACATCATGTCCCTTCGTTATGTCTTCTGGGTCGAACGGGTATATCCCAATAGTTGTGACCCTTTGACTTTTTACAGAAAATAACTAACTAACTAAATTAAACGCCAAACGGTTATTAAGTTTACTATGAACACGTTTGGTCCTTGGAGTTTGTCTTGTCCGAGAAGTGACATGCAAGATTACATGCTCACAATCTCCTCCTTAATCTTGAATGTTGCTTCCTCCTAAGTCTTGAACTCCGAGCATTTGTCGCATAGTCACGAACTTGAGTCTTGGTAATGCCTTTGTTAAGATATCTGCTCTTTGAAGTTCTCCACTAACGTGTTCTACATTAATATGTCCATTCTCTACGCATTCACGAATGAAATGATAGCGAATGTCAATGTGTTTGCTCCTTCCATGAAATACTGGGTTCTTCACGAGTTGAATAGCTGATATGTTGTCAACTCTAAGTGTTATTCTTTTCTCTTGCCATCCAGTTAGTTCACTAAGAAGTCGTTTCAGCCATAATGCTTGACATGCTGCTCCAGTAGCTGCCATGAATTCTGATTCACATGATGATAGTGCCACTGTAGGTTGTTTCTGAGTACACCAGGTAATAGGTGATTCTCCAAAGTAGAATACAATTCCAGTAGTTCCTTTTCCTTGATCGGTGTTGATTCCATAACTACTGTCGCTATAACCTGTAATTTTGCAGCCGCCTTCTTTCTTGTATATAATGCCATGATCCTTTGTTCCTTTGATGTATCGGATTACTTGTTTAATTGCCTTTAGGTGATGGTCCTTCGGGTCTTGCATAAATCTGCTGAGTAGTCCGACTGAATAACTAAGATCTGGTCTTGTGTGTAATAAGTACCTAAGACTTCCAATTAAGCTTCGGTAGTAAGTTGCGTCAACTGGGTTTCCATCTTCCGCCTTGACCAACTTAGTGCCGGGATCCATAGGTATCTTTGTGTCATTACTATCCGTCATATTTGTTTCTTTCAGGATCTTATTAATATATCCTGATTGCTTGATTGTAATGTCTCCTCCTGTTTGTGAAACTTCTATCCCAAGGTAATAAGCTAGCAACCCTAAGTCGCTCATTTCAAATTTATCTTTCATTTGGGATTTGAACAAGTCAATTTCCTTCTTTGGAGTGCCCGTGATTATCAAATCATCTACATATACTCCAACTATAAGCGTAGAAGTCTTGCTTCTCTTCGTATAAATTGCTTGTTCCAGATTACATTTCTTAAAGTCTAATGACTTCAAGGTTTGATCAAGCTTAATGTTCCAAGCTCTAGGTGCTTGTCTCAAGCCATACAAAGCTTTGGTGAGCTTGTATACTTTTCCTGAGTTTCCTTGCTGAATGAAACCTTCAGGTTGTGTAACATAGACTTCTTCCTTCAATTCTCCATGCAAGAATGCTGATTTCACATCCAAGTGGTGTACTTGCCAACCATGATATGCTGCTAGTGCTAATATTAATCGAACCGTTTCTATCCTAGCAACCGGTGCAAATACTTCATCGAAGTCTATTCCTTGTTCTTGTACGTAGCCTTTTGCTACTAACCTTGCCTTATGTTTGACAATGTTTCCTTTAGCATCTCTTTTGGTTTTATAAACCCATTTGAGTCCTATTGCCTTTTGATCAGTTGGCAATGTTGTAAGAGTCCATGTGTTATTCTTATTGATGGAATCTAATTCAATTTCCATGGCCTCAATCCATTTCTTATCTTTCGATGCTTCCTTAAAATTTCGAGGTTCTTCTTCTGTGAAGAATAAGCTTGGTGTTTCTACATGTTGAGCCCTTGTATAGATTTCTGCTAAATCTTGTAAACCTCGAACTGGGCTATGATCATATCTATGATGTGAACTTCCTAAAGAACTAGAAGTAGGTTCTACTTCATCTTCTGAGTTAGGGTCATAGTTGTATGTTGGTGGTGTGATTGGTGAGTCTGGATCTGATGTTGGATCCGGTATTTGATACATATTGTTATGATTGTCATTATCAGTGTCATCTAAGTTGACGGGTATAGGATTCTCATTGTCAACTTCATCTTCTACAAAACTAGCCCAAAATGTGTCTTGTGAACTTGTATCTTCTCCATTCTTATTCCAATCCCACGGTTTTGTTTCCATAAACTTCACATCTCTACTAACATGTTTCTTCTTTTCTACTGGATCATAAAGTCTACATGCTTTTGATCCTTCCTCTACTCCTAAGTAAATCATTGGTATGCTTCTATCCTCTAACTTCTTCAAGTGAGGTATCGTTATCTTTGCATAAGCTATGCATCCAAATATCCTTAGGTATTCCAGATTTGGTTTTCTGTTATAGAGGGCTTCATATGGTGTTTTATCTTCCAGGGCTCTCGTAGGTACCCTGTTGAGTATTTAAATGGCGTGTCTAACTGCTTCCGCCCAAAAAGTTAAGGGTAACTTCATTGCTTTCATCATACTCCTAGTTGTCGATAAAACTATCCTATTCTTTCTTTCTACTACACCATTTTGTTGTGGTGAGTGCGGTGTTGTCAACTGTATTGCTATACCATTCTCTTTACAGTACTTGGTGAATTCATTTGATGTAAATTCACCACCTCTATCTGTTCTTAGCATCTTAACCTTCACTTTTAACTCCATTTCAACCTTCTGCCTAAATTCCTTAAATGTGTTGAATGCCTGATCCTTCGATGTGAGAAAGTAGACCCACATGAAGCGAGTACAGTCATCAACTAACAAAAAGATGAGCTTCTTTCCCGAATGTGTGGTTGGACTTATGGGACCACAGAGATCTCCATATACCAAGTCTAACGGGTTCTCAGATCTGAATTTAGCTTTGTTTGGAAATGGTGTTCTAGCGTGTTTTCCCAATAAACATGCATCACATATCTGTCCTGCATGCTTTATTCTTGGTACTCCTGCTACTAGACCTTTGCTTGTCATCCTATCTAGGGTGTCAAAGTTCAGATGGCCTAATCTAGCATGCCATAACCATGCTTGGTTATCTATGTTTGCTAAGAGACATATAGGTGCCTCAATGTGTAGTTTAACACTGTAAAGTCGATTCTTAGATCGTTCTACCTTCATCAACAAAGTCTTATTCTTGTCATACAAAGTCAATTTGTTTCCATCCATGATGATCTTGCAACCTATCTCAGTAAGTTGTCCTAGACTAAGTATGTTGCTTTTGAGGTTTGGAATGTAGTAAACTTCCGAGATTATCTTTTGTTGTTGGTTTCTACATCCTAATAATATTGAACCTCTGCCCTTTATCTCTACATATGATCCATCTCCAAAACGAACGCGTCCAGTGATGCTTTCGTCAATATCTTTAAAATGACTTTTGGTTCCGGTCATATGGTTACTTGCACCATTATCTAAATACCATATGCTAGCATCTGTTGTAGCATATTTCTGGGGTTGTATTTGACCTTCGTTTAACAAAACTTCTTCAGTTTCGTGTGTAGCCATTAATAGTGATGGTTCTTCGTCTTCTAAGATAAGGTTTGATTGTTCCTGGTTTGTTGATGGTTTTCTACATTCATTTCTTACATGACCTAATTTTCCACAGTTGTAGCATGTTACCTTACTCTTATCCCATGTTGGTTTATTATTATTATACTTATCTCTATGGGATGAGTTTCCGCCATTCGAGTTGTTTCTATTTCCCTTATTCTGCCAGTTTCCTCGTGAGTAGTTTGATCTACCACCACGTCTATAAAACCGTTTTCCTCTCTTAGAGTGTTCGCCTTGTGCAAACAACAAATTATCCTGGCTTTCTACTTGTCCTCCCTTTCGGAGTTTAATTCTTTCCTCGAACGCCTTAAGTCTTCCAGCGATCTCATCTAACGTAATTTTATCAAGATCGTTTGTCTGTTCTATGGATGCTAAAATTTGAATGAACCTATCTGGTGTGGAGTCTAATAGTTTTCGTACTAATAGTGATTCATCCAAAGTCTTTCCTAATTCAGTTGCCTTCGTGGCATAGCCATTCAATTTGGCTGTAAATGCATCCACACTTTCATCCTCCTTCATTTGAAGAGTCTGAAATCCAATCATCAATGATTGTAGGCGTGCTTGTTGCACCCTTTCTTCTCCAACGTGTCTCATTTTCAATGATTCCCACAATTCTTTTGCAGTTTTGCAACTAGCTACTTGTAAGATTACATCTTCCGTCAATGCTTGATATAAGAGGGCAAGTGTTGCCTTGTCCTTCTTATCGTCTACTTGCGTATTTTCCTTAGGTTCTATAGTTTCCCATAATCCATGTGCCTCTAAAATAACCTTTATTTGGATTGCCCATACCGTATAGTTTGTGGTTTTAAGTTTGGGGCATTGATATTGTGCAAAGGGTGTTATGAGTTTCACTACGTTGTTACTGGTTCCTTCATTATCACCAGGCATCTTGGAAGTGTTTATAATCTTCACTTTCTTGTATGTGTAGGGATTCTAACTTGTGTGATATTACTTAACACTACGGGAACAAGTAATAGTTCTAGGAAATCCTAATAAATACTATGGACTTCTAATAGTATAAACTATAAATCTATACTATAAATGAAATGAAATCCGAAAGTTTTGAGATTTGATTTGTGACCTTGTGTGAATTTCACACGCGTATTTCCTTCAATGTTCCACAAGTTTGTACCACGTTGTTCTTTCCTTTTCTCCTTTTGTGTCTCGGTAAAACACAAATAACAACAATTACCCGCGGTAATTTTTTTGTTCCAAAATACCAAGCGTTGCTTGTCTTTGTATTGCCAACAAGTGATGTCCTTGTTTGCCCTTCGTTGCTTGTACAACATTAATCTACAATATTTCCTTCTTCTTGTTCCACACCGTGTCTAATATTGTATATGTTACTCCCAAAACAATCCTCGATTGTTTCCTTTATTCGGTATACCTTCTTTCTCCAAGCCAACGATTTCTTTTCAAACGTACGTATTTTCTTCTTCCTTCTTTCCACCTTTGTCCGCGACAAAGAGGCGTGTTTTGTTGTATGATACGTGAAGGCCAACAGAAACGAAACAATATTTGTTCAGTTTTGTTGCGTTCAGAATCAAGCCAACACAAACAAATATGAGTCACCACTTCGTTTGGTGCCTCTTCGTATGCAATTTCTACACAAGTATGGTCGTGCACTACCTTCCTTGCGTCTAAGTTATCTAGGCAGCGTCCCTTTAGAAAGAACGTCGCGTATTTGGATCCTGAAAAACAAGTTTCAGTGGTTTTCTCCTTTGGTTTCTGAAACAATAGTGTCTCGTTAAGGTTTGGGGTTTTCAGAAAAGTGTAACGAAATGTTTCTGTGACTTCTGAATGTTAGTGAAAGTTTCCCCTTTGGTTTTCTGAAAAACAAAAAATCTCGTTAAGGTTTTTGTAGTTTCAGAAAGTTGTATAGCGAAAGTTTCCTTGGTTCCTGAAAAGTTAAACGAATGGTTTTCTGGGTTTTTTGATTGTAACGAGAGATATGAATGGCTCTTGATGCCAAATGTTGGTCCCAAAGTGTAAGAGAGATCGAAATATGAAATTGCAATATGTAAAACAAACTAGATAACTTGATATTAATCTTTCTAACCATTGTACAAATACAGGTTTCGTTCTATAAATACTAAGCGAATGGTTGCCAACAAACCATCGCATCGTTTCACTAGAAAAGGTTGTGTTGGTTCTGTTTCAATCGAACAGGTACAAACCAAACATCATGTCCCTTCGTTATGTCTTCTGGGTCGAACGGGTATATCCCAATAGTTGTGACCCTTTGACTTTTTACAGAAAATAACTAACTAACTAAATTAACCGCCAAACGGTTATTAAGTTTACTATGAACACGTTTGGTCCTTGGAGTTTGTCTTGTCCGAGAAGTGACATGCAAGATTACATGCTCACAAATCATTTTTCTAAAAATAAAATAATTTTTTTTAATCGAACTTGAGGGCTAGCGTCTGCTCAAAAAGTATGGATGAGTCGAGTCTCAGCTTAATAATTATTACTCATGATTAAATATTAATTTGATTTTTTTTAGTCATATTTATGTGTATACAGTATACACTCGTGTAGTAGCTACTTATATGCATAAGCTATTTAATTTTAAGCTCTGTGATAAAAGTTGAGTAGAATTTGATTTTAATCAAAGAAGCTAACATGATTTCGGGACAAAGGGAACAATTAAAGGAAAGAAACGCTTGATGGGAAGGAAAACAAATACTAACATTTGTTGATTTTTTTATTATTATTTTTTTAATTTATTTATTTATTTATTTATTTTTAAATTTTTTTACCCGGTATTTTTTTTGGAAAAAAAATAGACCATGAGAGTATATAGGTATATATAATTGGTAACTTAGATATATGTGGTTTTCTTTTGTAGAGATGTTTTGATCGAGTACTCGAAACAAGTAATGAATTTAGGTATTTGCTTATTTGAGTTAATATCCGAGGCTCTTGGGCTCAACCCAAATCATCTTATTGATATGGGATGTGCGGAAGGACTTGCCATTCTCGGCCATTACTATCCTTCGTGTCCACAACCTGAGTTAGCAATTGGCACCTATAAACATACTGACAATAACTTCATCACAATACTTCTACAAGACCATATTGGCGGCCTCCAAGTCTTTCATAAAAACCACTGGATTGACGTTCCTCCTAACCCACAAGCTCTAGTAGTGAACGTTGGAGATCTTCTACAGGTAATTTTATATTTTCATGCTCCCTCTAGACTATACAAAGTTACAAATCTATATAGAGCACTGAAACCGGTTTCTTTACTTGATTTTTTAGCTAATTACGAACGACAAGTTTGTAAGCGCAGAACACAGAGTATTGGCAAACAAGATCAGTCCAAGAGTATCAGTGGCGTCATTCTTTACAACTGGTAAGCTTCAAACATCGATGGTGTATGAACCGATAAAAGATTTGCTTTCTGAGGAGAATCCAGCCAAATATAGGAGCACAACAGTGGAAGAATACGAGAATCATGTTATATCAAAGGGACTCAATGGCACTTCGGCTCTTTTGCATTTCAAGATCTAGATATATGTTCCATTTCATGCCAGTTTTCTTGTAACATAGCGTGTCTTGCAAAATTCTTTTTGTGCATAGCATAAAACCATTTGAATAAAGATATATTATCTTTTTATACGTTACCATATGTAAGATAATTTTCTGTTTGATTTTGTATATATCTTTTTTGTGATTCCTTCTTTACTCATTTAATCGAGATTTTTTGGTTGTGAACATAAGTTTCTCTTATATAACACTCGCAATAATTTCAGTTAAACATATGTACCTCCCATATTTTATTAAGATTATTAATGAAACTGAAAAGATTTAGCTTGTAACAAAACATAGATTTCCTGTTATATAGTTAAAGAACACGTGGGATGGGAGGAGGCATGAAAGCGTTGTCAAGACTGACATCCATGCTCATGGACGGACCCACATGTATGCCAGGTGTGGCACGGGCTACACCCGATTTTAGGTCACAAAGTAAAAAATTTCAAAATTGCCGTTTTTGTGGTGTGTGCAACCCCCAATTTTTTATTTTATTTTTTATTATTTTTTTTTTAATTTTAAAAAAAAAAATTTTTTGTTACTTTGATTCTTACGGTGTAACTTTAGTTAACCTAACATTTCTTTTGTGCAACACCCTTTTAAAAATCCTGAGTCCGTCCATGTCCATGCTACTTAAAACATAATAAGCATCTGATATCACAGCTAGGTTGAAAACAACCCAGTTCTAATGCTGGGACCAACCAATAAACATACGAGAAGTGGTTATCGACTTCAAAGTACTAGTGGTCTTTGGTTTCTCACTGGAAGTCCATCAAGATGCATAAAGTTTGAAAACTTTTTGACAAAATAAATAAATAAATAAATAAAAGTAAAAAAGTTTTACACTCTCACAAACAAACGAGTACAAAACTCTTTATTACTTACTCCCACCACTTAACAGAAACTTGGAGAAGGGAAAATAAAAACTTTGAAGAAAGAAGAGACACTTGAGAAAGTTGAAAAAGATTTCTCTGAAGTATGAAGGACTGCGTGTTCACGAAATGACTTGGGACATCCCCCTTTATAGGCAGAATAAGTGGGGGCCCAATGGACACATGTCCAAATATCGAAGGGTAAAAACTATCCATAAAATGGAGGAACTACTATTTCATGGTGTTTTCAAAAGCAAACACCTGTAGCAACATCATCAAATCATGCCGAAGTCATCGTAATACATGCATAAAGCTAGCTAATGAAGCGAAAAGTGTTACGCTTTTAGGGGGCCATTTAATCCCTAATCCGTAATTATTTGATCAAATATTGCCCTAAATCGTTCCTTTTGTCATTTTAGGTACTTTGAAGAGGAATTCTGGAAAAAGAAGCATTTTGGACGTTTTTGGAGCATAAAAGTGAAGAAAACGACAAAGTCTCAAAATATGCTGGAAACAGTACCTGACGGCGTCACTCTTTACGAGGTGATGGCGTCACGCTTTGACAAGAAAAAGGATGATTTTTACATTAGACGCTCCAGAAAGATTTGATGATTTAAAGGGTGACGGCGTCACGCTTTGTGACGCCTAGGCCGGCACGTTATGTGACAAAGGGAGACGGCCCAGAAAGGATTAGAAGGGGACGGCGTCAAGAGTGGATCTGAGCAATCCGAATATTAGTTTGTCGGCGAGGTGACGGCGTCACACTCTAAAACGTGACGCCGTCACGATCTAAAATCTATATATACTTTTCTAATTTTCATTCATTGGTGTGCAACTTTTGGGAAAAACCCTAACTCGTATTTTACAGTATTTTTAAGGGTTTTTCACCCTTGAAACCTTGATGCTTAATTAAAGATAAGTCTTCTTCCAAATTAATCAATATGTCTATGTGTTGTTTGATTATATCTTACGCTTGTCTTTCAATTAACATGCTAGGCTAGGTCTTTATTGTGTTTGCTTAGATCTAATGAAACCTAGCTATTGATTATATGTTGTTGGTTTGCTTGTGATTATTGTGGTTGAGTGAAGTCGATGTTAGGCTTAAGAAAACTGGCTAACCTCCTATACGGTAACTTGCTTGAACGTCTTAAGAAACATGAATCGGATGTGTACTACGATTATTTGGTTGTATTTAATGCATGATCGAATTCTAATGATCCCATGTTAGGAGCTTAAATCGGCTCGACATAGGAGTGAAGTAGGAGCTTATAGAGTTAGGGAAGATCGTACACGGCCCTACGAATGGTTTAAAGCACCCGTCATTCACATAATCACAACAAACCAATTAACATATAAAAGATAGCTAGGGAGTAAAGAAATCTAAGTAAACACATATTTCTCATATATAAGTTTCACAACCTTTAATTTTCTTGTTATTTAATTTTATTTGCAAAAGTAGATATTTGGGTTAGTTGACTAGCAACTAATTCCGCCCACTTCTTTCAAAACCGAGATTTTTACTTGCTTTCATAAAACATAAAAATACAAAAAGAATCATCCCTCAACCCTTAGACATAATTAGAGTAGCTTTTCAAGCCTAACGACACTATTCCCCGAGAGAACGATCAATCCCCCGGTACTTGCCACTTCACTATACTACATCGGTCAGGTACACTGCCTGGTGGGGGTTGTAAGCTTCTCAAGATCCCTTAAGAGGTAAAACCTAAGTGCATAGGTTGCAAAACTCACGCATCACTAGCAAAGAATGTATATGGTTGAGATCAATGACACAACTCATTGTGACTTCTTGTTGGCTAAAGAAAGAGAAAAGCCCAAAAATCATCTACCAAGATACTTCACATACACTCAAGACCTTATAAAGGATAACCAAACAGAAATGAAGTATGTCCAACTGAGCAACAATTCAGATGATCTTTTCACCAAGGCACTCTCTACTTCGATTTCCAGGAAACACGTCCATGCTATTGCCATGCGGCATGTACAAAAGACATAACAGTCTATTGATATTTACATCAGAGGGAGTCAACTATACATTGCAATCTTTTTTCCTTAGGCAAAGGTTTTTTCCCACTTGGTTTTTTTTAGATAGGTTTTTAATGAGAAATTACTTTAAAAGTTGAATCTACATTGAAAAAGTAGCATCCAAGGAGGAGTGTTATAATTCACAGCTCAAAAACACGTCAATTATAGTATACCATTTTGTCAACTATAGAGTAATAATATGGCAAGCTAGTTGTCGCTCCTCATTACTAAGGTAGTGAAATGTATAGTGAAATATAATAGTATAAATGACCCTAAGATGTCTATGAAATAAATTGCATTCAGAGACATAATTTAAATTAGAAGTTATTTCATATTCAAATCATAGTAAGATACTATTGGGCTCTGAATTAGACCAACAATTGACTAGTCTCAATAAATTTGGCATGCTAAACAAGATATTGTTAGGGACCAATTTTTTGTTGAAAAGGTCCTACTGTCCATGTCATGATATATTGGCTATGTTTGACATACAAGATTGTTGAGAGATTGTGCTTATTTTTGGAAAAAATAAGCTATTTAAAAAATAATCTTTGTTTGGCAGACATAGCTTATAAGAGATTATAAAAAAAATAATCTTCCATAATCTCTTAAAACAAAAGGTTACTTCATGTAGCTTATAAAAATAATCTCTTTTTATAATCTTCAGCACCAGCACCAGCATCAGCACCATCTCCAGTTCCAGCAACAGTTACTTTTGCCAAACATACCCATTATCACTTTGAATAACTCCAAAGAAAGAGGGACATATTCTCACGACATCTTCACCAAAAAATGAAATAAAATAAATATCCATATTTTGTCACACATGGCGATCGATTTTAATCACTGATTAAAGTTAAAGATCGATTACAATAATGAGTGGCTGCTAGCAGTTCGTTGACTTGACATTTCCCTTTATAGTAAGAAAAAATCAGCATACAATCTTCATCACAGCAATGGCTACCATCACGCCTTCAATCATCTCATCCTATGATCGAGCATCCGAAATCAAAGCATTCGACGAAACAAACACAGGAGTCAAAGGCCTAGTCGATGCTGGAATTCAAGAAATCCCTCGCATTTTCATCAGTCCTCCAGAACCCATCCCTAAAAGTACTACCTCGTTCCATATTCCTCTTATAGACCTTGCATCCACCAATCGAACATTGATCGTGGAGAGCATCCGTAAGGCCTCAGAGAATCTAGGATTCTTTCAAGTAGTGAATCATGGAATCCCTATAAGTACAATGAGCGAAGTGCTTCGAGGTGTTCGTGGATTTTATGAACAAGATGTTGATGTTAAGAAACAGTTTTACACTAGAGATGCTTCCAAAGCCTTTATGTATAACAGTAATTTTGATTTGTATTCTTCGCCAGCTGCCAACTGGAGGGACACATTCTTTTCATTTATGGCTCCATCACCTCCAAAGCCCGAAGATTTGCCTGTTGTTTGTAGAGATATTCAAATTGAGTACTCTAGTCGAGTGTTGAAACTTGGTGAGTTATTGTTTGGATTTATCTCCGAGGCGTTGGGGCTGGAAACGCATCATTTGGGAGACATGGAGTGTGATAAGGGGCTTGCGTTTGTTGGACATTTTTATCCTGCTTGTCCGCAACCTGAATTAACCATGGGTGCTACTAAACACACCGATGATGGATTTCTTACAGTGCTTTTGCAAGATGATATCGGAGGGCTTGAAGTACTTCATGAAAATCAATGGATTGATGTGCCTCCTACTCCTGGTGCACTCGTGATCAACATTGGTGATCTATTACAGGTATGTTTACTTGTAGAACATGTTAAATGTGCTGTAGGAAGTTGTCCCATAGAAGGGGGGAAATAAATTAAGAAATACTCGGTGATATTTTTCTTGCCTATGACCCTTGAGTTTCGAGATATCATAGCGCACTAGCCCATACAGTACTCGTGGCGCGGACAAATATTGTGAAGCTAGGAATCCTAGGATAGTGATGCATGCACTGAGGGCATCACAATTCACAACCCGATACCGTTTGTTCTTTATTACTTGTCATTTTATTTATTGATTTTAAATTCGTGTTCCAACATAACATTCAGTTGATTTGATTACGAAAAGTAAACATTATGGCCTAATTTTGTAATTACTTTAATTAGATGATCTCAAATGATAAATTAAGGAGTGTGGAGCATAGAGTGGTGGCGAATGAGAAAGGACCAAGGGTGTCAGTGGCGTGTTTTTTCAGCACTTCCCTAGCACCATCGACTAAGGTGTATGGTCCGATTAAGGAGTTGCTTTCTGATGACAACCCGCCGAGGTACAGAGAAACCACGGTTCAGGACTACATTGAGTATTCCTTCTCAAAAGGGCTTGATGGTGTTCCTCGTTTACTTTATTTGAAGATTTGAGTTATACGAGCTACAAAAGTTTGTTTATATAGCAAAATATATGAATCACGTGAGAATGATTAAATGGTAATTTCTATATCTAACAATAACTAAAATAAAAGCCGGAAGTCTGGTCCACAGTATATAAAGTGAGCTTGTGCAAGCCGTAAACAATTGTATGTTTGGCGACAGGGATGGAACTTGAACAAATTTCTTGGGAGGGCCTGAATAGTTTGTACGTGAAGTGTTAATATATAACGATAAAGTTCATGTTATACAAATTATACAACCAATATAACTTGGTGAGATTGTTAAGCAAAATTTAGTACAGTAGTTGTTATTTGATAAAGGCAATTGCTAGAGGTTTTGTTTTTTCTATATAATTTGCCGTTAAAAAAAAAGAAAAAAAATAGTAGTTAGTTTAAATTCATAAGATCACGATACGTTGCATTCCATCACAGACATATATTATGCTTGTATAAACCATTGTGAGAATTTAAAATCAGATGCTAAGTTGTTCCATATATATAACCAAATATTATCGAATAAGCTCGAATCATAAATAGAATGAACGAGCTACGGTCAATAATTGATTAGACTTGGAATAGCAACTACTGTAAGAAATTTTGATTACATTCTTTCTTATTTTTTTGGAGTGAGGTTATTTTGCAAACCAAACAATGCTTTTATACCAAGGGACGCATCTCAAGCGTCCATCTACATCTCATCCAACGGACAAGATTAAAGAACCGTTTCTTTAATAAAAAAAAGAAAAACATGGAGGGGCAATCTCGTAAATTAATAACCTCACACCAAACACAACCTCCCGTCATTTCTATCATTATCACTCTCTCACCAAACACACACTAAAAACACATGAGGCGAGTTATATCAAATACCAAACTTTTCTTACATACCAAAGGACTCATCCCCACTATCCATCTAAAAAGAAATCAATGGTTGAGATTAAAAGCATTTTAATATTTCACTCATCTTTTATAATTTAAATATCTCTTAAACTGTTAATCGTTAAGCGAAAATAATTACACCATCGCGATGAGCATTTAATTATCTTCCTATATACGGGCACTTTGATATGCTTTCGAGAAAAAAAAATCGTTTTTTTCACGTTTTTTTTTCGTGGCCGAAAAAATCACATGTGATATGTAATATCACATGTGATATGTAATATCACATGTGATATTAGTGTAATATCACATGTGATATATCATATGTGATTTTTTCGGCCACGAAAAAAAACGTGAAAAAACGAATAAAAATTTCTTGTCGAAAATATATCAAAATACCTATCTATAGAAAGATAATTAAATGCTCGTCGTAATGGTATATTTTTTTTTCGCTTAACGATTAACGGTTTGAAAGATATTAATATTTGAAAAAAAAAGAAGATAAAAGTGGGTTTTTTGTTGGTGGTGATGAGCCCAGAACAGGGTAAGATAATCAATAGCCTAACTACGTACCAATTAAGGTTACCGGATATCACTTGGAATCGTGTTATCACTTTCCAAAGTAAACTATTCGACCCTAATGCCTGGATATCACGAATATCTACTTGGGATAAGACCAAATGTTTGTTATTGAATTAGGCACAAATCAATAACCATTTGCCTTTAAGTGTTTAGTTCCTATATTCTGTATATATCATGCAGTTGTGTTTGATCTCTTATTTATAGGTAAGATCACTCAACCCTAATCAATGGAATTATGAGTGATTAACGGCCCATTAATCGCTCATAATTAGCCTCCATAATAATAGGTATTAGTGGTTACATGACCAATTAAACGTGGTCATTAATGCAATTAAACTGCCACTTGAAAAGGTCAAAACCGTTGCAATCCAAGTTGGAATTCAGTCTAGTGAGTTAATCATACTCACTGATGAGCTAGTCCCTGAAAGGGGTGCTCCCTGATGAGATCCTTCAGTCAGAGCTGAACTCATCATCCTGATGAATACCATTCAGTCCAGAGTGTCACTCACTGAAATTCATCACACACTGAATAACACTTAACCACTATCTGAGATAGGGTGTTCAAGGACCTGATGGGTGTTTACTCCATACCTCCAGACCCATTACAAGGTTTGAACTGATCCCTCAAGTGCACTAAATTTTCCAACAATCCTCCCCAAATTTAGTTCACTACCTTTGCATGAAAATTAAACATTAAACAAAACATATGCATAAACGAAAATATCCTGAGGATTGAATTTCCATCTTAGTACATTACACGTTCAAATATTCGAGAATCAGGGTGTTCAAAGAATTGAACCCTTCAACCCATTTGAATACCTGAAGATAAAATACACATACATTTTCAAACACTTAAACGCTCCTGACACTATACAAGCCATGTGTCCATATCCAATTCATAAATGTTGTAAGAGCCAAAAGTCCAAAGCTCCCTGAAGCGGTAAAACTTCAACATTCACATAGGTGGTTCCTATTTATTCATGCTCCTGCCAAGCACTTTTTCAAAGAAAATTAACCACTAAGAAGTAGTGACTTCATCCTCCTTTCCAGCAGGTTCCTGAGCACAACCTTGGGATGATTGTGTAAACATGTGCTCCAGTACACTGAATGTTCAGCTTTCCACATTGAACTCAGCTCCCAAGTTTCCTCATGAGGGAGTTGGGTGTCTTAGCATTCAGTGACTAAGTTGGACTTCAAACCCATCATTTTAGCAGACTTTATAACCAAGTCTCTAGCCAAACCCTTCGTCAAGTGATCAGCTAAGTTCTGTTGAGATCTAACAAACTCTATAGATATCACCCCATTCATGATGAGCTCACGAATCATGCTATGCCTGACACCTAAGTGTCTAGACTTCCCATTATACATCTGACTATAAGCCTTTGCCAATGTAGCAGCACTATCACAACGGATAGAAATGGGTGCCTTTGGTTTAGGCCACAATGGAATCTCAAGAAGCAAGTTTTTCAACCATTCAGCTTCTTTACCAGCAGCTGCTAAAGCCACAAATTCAGATTCCGTTGTTGAACTGCAAGTTTGCTTCTTGGATGCCCAAGAAATTGCACCTCCACCAAGTAGGAATACCCAGCCACTGGTAGACGAATTGTCTTCAGTGTTACTGATCCAACTTGCATCAGTGAATCCTTCCAACACTGAAGGATAGCCAGTATATAAGAGACTATAATCCATAGTTCTCTTCAAATACTTCAGTACCCTCTGAATTGCTTGCCAGTGTTGAGCACTAGGATTACTAGTATACCTGCTCAGTTTTCCCACTACAAAAGCAATATCAGGCCGTGTACAAGTCATGGCATACATCAGGCAGCCAATCACCCTAGAATACTCAAGTTGAGATACAGCTTTACCAGTATTAGGCATCAGCTTCTCAGTTGTATCCATAGGAATACTCACTGGAGTACAATCAGAGCAATTAAATTTCTTCAGTACCTTCTCAATGTAATGAGACTGAGAAATTGATATACCATTGCTTTCATGTTTAATCATAATACCAAGGATAACATCAGCCTCCCCCATATCCTTCATGGAGAACCTTGATGACAAAAATTCCTTTGTCAGGTCAACTTGATTTTGGTCAGTGCCAAAGATCAACATGTCATCAACATATAGGCAAATAATGACTCCTTTACCAGATTCATTAAATTTGCTATATACACATTTGTCAGATTTGTTAAGTAAATAACCATTAGACAAAACCACTTCATCAAATTTCTGATGCCATTGCTTAGGTGCCTGTTTCAGTCCATATAAGGACTTAACCAGTTTGCACACCTTGTTTTCATTGTCAGGCAAGATGAAGCCCTGAGGTTGGTTCATATAAACCTCCTCATCCAATTCTCCATTCAAGAAAGCTGTCTTCACATCCATCTGATGAATAATCAGATTGTGAATTGATGCCAAAGCAATCAACAATCTTATGGTACTGATACGTGCCACAGGGGCATATGTATCAAAATAGTCTATCCCTGACTTTTGTTTAAAGCTCTGAATGAGCCTTGAACTTTTCAATAGTTCCATCTACCTTCATTTTCCTTTTGAAAATCCATTTGCAACCTAGAGGTTTGCCCCTGGTGGTAGATCAACCAACACCCAAGTGTTGTTGCCCATGATGGAATCCATCTCATCATTTATTGCTTCTTTCCAGAAAGCAACATCCTGGGACTTCATTGCTTCTTCAAATGTTTTGGGATCATTCTCAACAATGAAGCAATAGGAGTATTGGTCAGAGACCTCATCCCTTGTACCTTCAATTAAGTATAATTGAAACTCAGGTCCAAATGACTTAGGAGTCCTGACCTTTCTGCCCTTTCTGAGCTCAGGTTCAGGTTGTTGAACCACAACCTCATCAGTGACCTTATCAGGGACCTTTGATACACCAATGTCATCAGTTCCATTTGGAGTCCTGTGACTTGGTCTAGGGACTGATGAGAATCTATTCTCATCAAATAGTGCATCCCTTGATTCAATTATTGAATTAATTGAAATATATTCATTAGGCTCAATAACATAAAATCTATAAGCCTTGGAATGCTCGGCATATCCAACAAAGATGCATTCAATGCCTCTGTATTAGCTCCAAGAGCTCAGTCTCACGTTTTACACCCTGAAAGGGTTTCTTAGTAATTTTGGTCAACATGCAAGTTTTACACTTTTAAGTGTCCATGTCAAATGCTGGGATTAACCCATCCTTAGACATATCTTGCATCCTTTTATAGTGAATATGGCCAAGTCTTGCATGCCAAAGGGTAGAGTCATTCAATTTAGAGGTTGACATAAAGGCTGAATTAACAATATTATTAACAATATTAAGCCTGAACATTTGACTACACAAATAGCCAAAACCAATAAACACACCATGTTTAGACAAAATAAATTTATCAGATTCAATAACTTGTTTATATCCATGATTATTCAAAACACTGCTTGAAACCAAGTTTTTCCTTATATCAGGAACATGAATAACATTAAACAAAGTGTAACACCCCCAAATTTTGATATAGCAGCGGAAAAGTAATTAGGGTGTTACGTAGAGGATCGAAGTCATAATGATAGAAAACGGCTTGAAACAAGACGTTTTAAAAACACATAGTTGCATTATTATAGATTCAGTTACAAAAGGTCATATCAGAGTAATAAAACACTTAAAAGTACTGATGTTTTAAACTGAGTTAAACATCTTTATTTTACACCATTATTTAGAAAAGTAGATAGTTTGCCATTTTGCCCGCTCCATGCTTGATGCTCCTGCTAGTTTCCTGAGATAACATGCTTAAAGTCAACAAAATTGTTGAGTGAAATCATAGAGTTTGAAATTTAGTAATCAGTTCGATACACAAGTAAGATTGTATAGGGAATACAATCAGTTGAAAAATTGATATTGCAGTATATATATTGCTCTAAGTCTCATGACACGCAAACGTTAACAAATACCGTAAAACGGCGGGTGATCATCAAGTCAATGATGATAATTTTGCCCTCGTGTAATAGGTGATTTGCCAATTCCTATTTTGTTTCAAATATAATGTATCGCGACTAATACGACTAACCAAAAGGCATTCCGTCCAGTATTAGTGGGATAGGCTGTCAAACCTAAATAGATCTATTCACTATATTCGCGTTCACATACAAGTGATTAATGGCTCATGAATAAGGGTCTTGTGGCAATAGCTAACTTAGGCATATATCAAGTCAGGTAGCATACAGAAAATTACTTGTGATCTGTTTATAGCATGTATCCCCCTCACGGAGTTTAAAATAAGTAAAAGTGAGGCTATGACTCACCTTAATTGATACTGATATGATGAAAAGTAAAGTCGGATGAGATTATAGTAACGGCTTCTATATATAACCTGGTAAGTAAATTATTTTGAGAATTCGACCAAATACTATTTGGTAAATATGAAACGAATATCGAGGAATCGTTATTATGACTAAATGATATGCAAATGAAATTCTTATGCTTATAATAATATAACAAGATTATTTTAAAAGTTTTCCCTTTTAAATTGTAATAATAAAATAAGTGAGAATTTATAATATCGTTATATATATTATTAACGAGAAGTTAAATAATATATAAACAAAATGAAACTTTTATATGCATATGATATGATCAATTTAACAAAAATATAAAATAACTAAATATGTTTAAGTAGAATAAGTTTAGTCCTTGTCCTTTTCCTATTTTACACTTTTTACCCTAACATCGTTAATGTTACACCGTTAGTCCTTTATATATAGAATTTACAATTATAGTCCTCTAAATGTCCAATATATCATTCTAAGCTTGGAATATTAATTATTATCAATTTTTATCCTTATTATTCTGCTTTTTACAATTCCAGTCCCTAGATTAACTGTTTGACAGTTTTGGTCCCTCTAGGTGTTGTCGCGTTACATTTTTAGTCCAAATTCACAAAAATCATTAGAAAAATTATGTAAAAATTTCCGAGGCTTAATTAAGTAATAATAAGTTTATTTCAACTGCTTATTTGGTTAAAAGCTTATTTTTCAGCTTATTGGGCTTTAACGAGCTAAAACTAACTTGAGGCCCAATAACGTTTTGAAAACCGTGTATCGTGAGACAAGTTTAGATTATCAAAATTATAGTTTTTCATGTTCTAAATTCATATCAGAAGTCAAAAATAAGCTAGCTTATTCGAGGAGCTTAAAAACAGCTTATTGGGCTTTAAGGCCCAACTCGTTATTAATGTTTTTAGTTTTTGAAAAACAGTTTCTGCGATTTGCTTTGGCCAAATTGAAGTGTCGAGATGTGATTATTTTAACGTGTTGTCTAAATGAAATTTGTAGCTAGCTAGGTGGTCAATCGAGTGGTGTAAAAATATAGTATACTTGTTAAGCTAGATTTCATTTTATACGATTGTTTTCTAGGCTACATGGGACGTATTTATATAAGTTAAAGTCTTAGAAATATTTCCAAGTTCTTAGAGCTTTTGTATACGAGTTAAACTAGGTTCAAAATAGATTTATATGGTGCGTGTAACATAAAAATAAACGTGAAATACGTGTGCTACGTGACTCCTAGGCCTTCCAAGATAGAGGCTAGCCACGTTTGTGGTTTCTTATATGATTATGTACGTAAAAATTTATATATGAAGTATATACGTTCTAAACAAATAAAAACGTGATGCATGTATGTTTATAACGTGAAGAATGGATTCAAATGAGTTCTAGGAACTTACAAACACTACTAGAGTGGTGGAGGGTTCGAAAGTGATGGAGGAACACAAATGAATTACTCGTTCGACTATAACCCAATATATATCACATATATATTAAACCCGTAACCTTGTTCTTGTATCCAAATCTTCTTGTGATTATTTCTGGTCGAGCTAGTAATATTTGAGAGAGTACATAAGTGTTCTATGAGTATATTTTGTGAAGGAATGAGTGAAATAAGAGGATAGATATAGAATGAATTATAGGACACGTAAAAGGGCAAATTTTTCAAGGAAACCAAATACACTATGCATGTCAGTGAATATATGAGTTTGAGAAAGATTTTCTTACACCTTAGGACTTTAAGAAAGGTTGTGAGAGCTAGAAGTAAGGAGGGTGTCTATGGGATTTTTATATATGTCGACTACATATCATTTATGTACACGATTTGATATTTCTTATAGAACTTGGTTCTTAGCTGATGAAAGTTTATTAGGATCATGAAATTATGCTAGAAATATTATTAGGATCTTGTAGGAACAAACGGGAGTCGAAATGGTTGTGTTTTGGATTTGTCCTCATGTCGAGTTGGTTGGAGTTGGGACGAATGCTTTGCCTCGTAAAAACATAGTAAACCTCGATATAAGATTACGAGTTTTGGCATGCTAATAGACGGCTAGGTGGGAAAATAGATGGTGCAAAAATATATATACGTCGTGTGTAGAAATCGAGTGTACGAGAGACGTCTTGTGAAGCTTGGGACTTAGTCGATTTTATGAAAACATAATTAAGGAATTGGGCCAAAAATATGGGTTGGATGAATAGTAATGGATCGAGTAATGTGGTGGGCTGAATTTAATTGAATTAAGGGTCCGGTTGATATTAATTAAGGATTAGTGAATTTAATTTGTGATTAGTAAATTTAATTAGGACTAAATGAAACGTTTATGGTTCGAATAATGTGTCGAGAATTTGTTCCGTCATTTCATGAATTATATTATATCGTGACAACGATATATAAATATAATAAGAAAAATTTTAAATTTTTCGGAGAAAATGGGAATTAATAATAGTAACAGAGGATTATTATTTATTAACGATAATCATTACAAAGAAATTTTTACAGGGTTCTACACAAAGTTACAATCTTTCCAGAACTAAAATTAAGATCTACACAACCACGACCATGCACCAAAGCTGTTGACTCAATTCCCATGTGAAGAATAGATCCATCATTCAGTGACTCATAAGTCTTGAACCAGCATCTATCTTTGCACACATGAACAGTTGCTCCAGAGTCAACCCACCACGCAACATCATCATCCTGCACATAGTTAGATTCAGTTACATATGTAACATAATAAACCTGAAGAGATTCATTAAACATATTCTGACCTTTCAGTGAGTTGGTTGAACCACCACTTCCTGAACCACTGATGCGTGGTTTTGTAACCTTACAACAGGTTTTACCTCTCGAGGGATCTCAAGAGGCTTACAACCCCACCAGGCAGTGTACCTGAATGATGTAGTATAGGATAGTGGTAAGTACGGGGGATTGATCGTTCTCTCACAGGGAATAGTGCTCGTTAGGATAGAAGGACTACTGTAATAGGTCTAGAGGTGGAGGAAGATTCTTTTTGTATTTTTATATTTTATGGAAAGCAAATTAAAATCTCGGTTTTTGAAGAGTGGGCAGAATTAGTTGCTAGTCAACTAACCCAAGGTAACTAGAATTGCAAATAAAATATCTAAACTATTTGGTTGTGAAAACTATATGGAGGAAAGTGTGTTTACTTAGACTTCATTACTCCCTAACTATCTTTTACCGGTTAATTGATATGTATGTTATTTGTGTGGATGAAGGGTGTATTCCTAATAACTCATGGAGTGGCATACATATCTCTCCAATTCTATGAGCTCTTATCTCCTCCTATGCCATGCACTACATAACCATAGGGATTGTAAACAGTGGCTCATGCGTTAAATACTACCTTAATAGCCTAGTATGCCTTGGCTACATGTTTCCCAAGACGTTCAAGCAGGTTACCGTATAAGGAGGTTAGCCAGTTTTCTTGAGCCTAACATCGATGGAACAATCATCCCAAAAAACAACAACACATCAATCAACCAATAATTAATAGTTAGGTTTCATTAGATCTAAGCAAACACAAGAAGAATTTAGCCGAGCATGTTAATTGAAAGACAAGCAAAATAGATAATTAACCAACACATAGGCATATGGATTAAATTAAAGTGATGACTTATCTTCAATTGAACATGAGGGTTCCAAGAGTTAGAAACCCTAAAAAGTAAAGTAAATTCGTCCTATGGTTTGGTGCCAAAAGTTCCCCACAAAGTTCCACACAATGAATGAAAAACAGAAAACTATATATATATTTTACACTCTGACGGCGTCAGGTTATAGGGTCTGACGCCGTCAGCCCGCCGCCATTAGGTTTCTCGGATGGCCTAGATCCACTTCTGACGCCATCACTCTTTGTTTCCTTCTGGGCCGTCACTCTTTAAATTATAACCTGACGGCCTACACCATATAACACCTGACGACGTCAGGTGTAAAAGTTCCAAATCTTTCTGGCCCGTCATTTGTAAAATGGTTTCCACTCCTTTGTCAACGTTTGCTGACGGCGTCACCTTGTGACTCTGACGCCGTCAGGTAGTAATTCTAGCTTCTTTTGAGACTTTGTCGTTTTCTTCACTTTTATGCTCAAAAAACGTCCAAATATGCATGTTTTCCAGAATTCCTCTCAAAAGTACCTAAAATGACAAAAGGAACGATTTAGGGCATTATTTGATCACATTTACACGAATTAAGGCTTAAATGACCCCTTAAAAGCGTAACACTTTTCGTCTCATCAAATACCCTTACACTTGGGATTTTCTTGTCCTCAAGCAAATGAGCTTTTATCACAAAAAGTTTACTTTGATTGTTGGTGGTGATGAGCCCAGAACAGGGTAAGATAATCAATAGCCTAACTACGTACCAATTAAGGTTACCGGATATCACTTGGAATCGTGTTATCACTTTCCAAAGTAAACTATTCGACCCTAATGCCTGGGTATCACGAATATCTACTTGGGATAAGACCAAATGTTTGTTATTGAATTAGGCACAAATCAATAACCCTTTGCCTTTAAGTGTTTAGTTCGTATATTCTGTATATATCATGCAGTTGTGTTTGATCTCTTATTTATAGGTAAGATCACTCAACCCTAGTCAATGGAATTATGAGTCATTAACGGCCCATTAATCGCTCATAATTAGCCTCCATAATAATAGGTATTAATGGTTACACGACCAATTAAACGTGGTCATTAATGCAATTAAACTGCCACTTGAATAGGTGAAAACCGTTACAATCCAAGTTTGAATTCAGTCCAGTGAGTTAATCATAGTCACTGATGAGCTAGTCCCTGAAAGGGGTGCTCCCTGATGAGATCCTTCAGTCTGATCTGAACTCATCATCCTGATGAATACCATTCAGTCCAGAGTGTCACTCACTGAAGAGTGAACTCACTGAAATTCATCACACACTAAATAACACTTAACCACTATCTGAGACAGGGTGTTCAGGGACCTGATGGGTGTACACTCCGTACCTCCAGACCCATTACAAGGTTTGAACTGATCCCTCAAGTGCACTAAATTTTCCAACATTTTTTAAATTGTTGGGATTAATTTCATCCATTAGATCAAATAAAGATGGTGGGAAGATGGAGGGTGGAGATTAGTCCCTTGGTATGTAAAAAAAGTTTGGTCCTCAAATGCTCTTAAATCAAAACACATAACTCAGTTAACTTTGATAGTCAGTTACATAGAAAACCGATCAAAATCTATCATATCAACTGCAAAACAAACCCTAAATCTACTAAATCAACTGTAAAATCACAGCAAAAATGAAAGAAAAGGACGCCGGTGATGATATACTCAAACAATATGGCACACGACGGTTCCAACGAACTTCCGATCCAAAAACTACTTAAGAAACCATCGGAAAAAGCGGTTAAAGGTATAATAATACATCTTCGTTGATTTAAACACATATTTTACTATTATTTACTGTTATTTATGCTTAAATAATGATCCATGCTATTTATATAGTTTATGTTGAAGTTTATGTGATTTTATAATGTTTAATGAATATTTATTGAAGTTATTGTTGATGTTATTGTAGAGAAAAGTGAGGTTAGAAGGCTTAGAAGAAGGCAAAGCCTTAGGCTTAGCCGCAAGCATAGCCTTCGGCTTTGCCGAACCCGTAGACTGCAACTAAGCCTTTAGATAAGCACTAAGATAAAGAAAAGGCAATGCCTGCATTTGACTTTAAAATACGCTTCAGATAAGCATTTGGCCAAGTATATCACATATGATATAGTAAAAAAAATTTAGTCTATAAGTTGGAATTAAGTTGATATTTTTGTGATGATAGGCTAAGTCTAAGGAAAAGAAAAGCCTAATCACTACTACAAAAAAAGCTAGTTAGATCGGTTCGAAAGCCTCATATAGATCGGTAACCAACCGATCTATACAAGGGTGATCTTTATGAGAAGGTACTTATATAGATCGGTTCATAACCGATCTTTTTAAGATTTCATAAAGATCGGTTGATAATGAATAACTGATTTATTTAATGTTTGTTGGCTGAGGTGTAGTTAGATCGGTTTTAAACCGATCTAATTAATAAATATGATTTAAAAAAAATAATACAAAAAAATGATTTTCCCAGAATTTAATCATATACAAAAGTGCAGCTTTTTCCAGAATTGCAATAATATTCAGGTCACTTAGATAAAGATCAACATTTAAGTTACAAAACAACTTCAAATGAAAAACGACAATTGCAACATAATACAACACCCTCAAAATAAGAGTTCACGAGTCCTACTAACAACTATCCAAAAGTCCAAGCTGCTTCGTTGCAAATATACAGGTAGATTATGCATTGTGACTAAAGAGTTCACTCCTACCTCAAAATAAGAAAAGCAATCACGGATGCCAAAAGAGTTTAAAGCTTGATGACATTTGGAACCATTTCCTTACGGGGTTGTCATAGTTGTTGTCGTTGTTACCCGCTGTCAACACAAAAACAGATAGAATATAAGTTTCTTTTAAACTAAACGACTACTAACAAGCACGAATGACACGGAAATGGTATAACACGACACATGACAACAAGTAAAGCTAACTTACAGATAAGGTGAACAACAAAACACTAGCAACAAACCCTATTATGTCATTAATGTACCATTTCAGTCTATACATGTATATAACATACCTCATCCATCGCGCCACAATGAAAACCACGCATTGACAACAAAATCTATCTCACCCATACTTAACGACCTCTCATCACCCCAAGGGAGCTATATGTACCATAATAAACAAATAAAAATTGTTATATTACAAATTAGCATCTGATGTAAAAAAATATATTCGAAGACATAGCAAGTACTTACTGTATTCGGGAAGTCGTCATGTTGATATTTCAGCGCGAAGTCAAGCACCCACTTCATTACATAAAATCCACACTCCCAAGTCTCCTCTTGCTTATTTACAGCAGGAAAGTCCCAACTCAATTGACCAACAACGCTAAGAAAAAGACAAAATAAGCAACAATTTGTATTAGATATTATAAAAACATAAGTGAATTCAAAATCAACTTAAGAATATTATTACCGTTCCACATGTTTAACGAGATAATAGTCTTTCTTGGTTCTTTTTTCTTTCCACTTATAAGAATCCAAAATGAATCCCTTTCCATGCTTTGGGCAAATAATGAGAAGATCATGATGACCACTGCACATGTCAGAAACCTTTGATTTTGACCAAAAATGACACTGATTTATGCAATTGAGAAGCTAACAATTTAGAGATAAGCACAAATAAGCTCAATTAAGCACAAAATTGAACAACTAAGCTCAGGACAGAACAAAAGGCTAAATTACACTAAAAGGAACTCAAATGAAGCAATGCAACAAAACTACAAGCCAAGATCCACAAATGCAATTAACTGATCAATCAGCAAACACTCTAAAATGGCTTCAATTTGCAGTTCAATAATAAGCACTCAAATAAGCCCTAATCTGAAAACTAAAGGGGGCAAAATATCAATGACCAACTAGAGAACTCAAAAAATGCAAAAGCCCTAAATCTAGTAGACTAATTGAACCTTAATTGGACCAGTGTTCAACAAGCAAACTCAATATTTGACTGTGAAAAATCAGCATGTGCTGACTTTTTTCATTTGTTGAACCAAGTTGACTTTTACCAGCTTCAATCCACCCTAGTGAGTCTAAAATGATGTTATAAGCAATGATTAACCTGAATTAAGCTAACTCAAACACTTATGCAACAAATTAAAGGAACTTAGCAACACAAATTTACCACTCATTTAACTGTATGGCCAAGTACAAGTGCATTCTGACTTTATATCAAACAACAGCTAGATTTTATGCAATATTTAGTCTATTAGTAGCCTAGGTGTTGTAAGTGAACCAGCAATTCACACTGATTAACCAATTATTACAACAAACCCTATAGTTCCAAACACCCCTGTATCAACTACTTATCACTATAACTGTTGTATCTAAGCTGCAATTTACCACTAATTCAATCAATCTCAGTCACTTATGATCAATGAACACTAGATCAACAATAATAAGCAGCTGTTACACTATGAAGCTCAGAATCACATGATGCAAACTTAATAGAAATTATAAGTAAACTTGACAAACTTTAAGAAAAAGTTAAGTAGAATTTCATTAATAAAAGAGAATTACATGTGCAAACAATTTGTTATTGTATAAAGCAAGTAACTTAAAAATGATATAAAGATGAAGATGGTACCATCTTACCTCTGTAGATACGGCGCCACAAAAAAATCATAACCACAATTTAATGCTTCTGTCAAGTAAATTACAACCTCAGTGTCCGTGTCCATGCGTGTATCTGCCGTGATCACTTCTGGGTTCAAGAAACCAGTCTTGTTATTTTGATTTGATGAGGCTGCCTTGAGAAGATATAGTGACCTGATTAAACACATTAACAAAAATGAAACTAGTAAGCGTGAAACAAAAGAAATACTATTATTAAGTATTAAAAGGTTCATCTAATGTGATGGAAGTAAGTGTCTCAAACCATGTTAAAAGAAGGGATATTGGCTGTTTTTATCTACCTTTTGAAAACCAGCTTTGTTGTAATTACTGAATCAATTGAAACTGGTTATTTGAGGGTCAATAACTTTCGAATGTGGTAGGTGCTTATTCGAATACCTTTTATTCACCATTATTAGACTATTATAGGCCAAAAACTAACGTTCAAAGCCAAAGATATCGTGTTTTTGTGTTTATGACTGTGCAGGTGAGGATATTGCAAAAACATCATGAAAAGCAACCTAAAAGCCTAAAACGAGCACGAGATGTGGAAAAGAGTTTGAAAGTGAAGCTAAAGATGAAATTTACTTGTGAAAAGCCCGTGAAGACAAACTATTTCTCAAAGGCTCAAGAAAATACAAGAGACGCTTAATCAAAGCTCCAAGATGATTATGAAGTTAAACTTTCTAAATCCGAGCAAGTGATCACTTTTATACTATTGAAGATCTTTGGAAAGCTCGTCTACACATCGCCTCAAAGTTACAAGGACTCTAATGTCATTTTAGAAAGTTAAAAAAACGTTGTATCTCTAGTTTATGCTTAGTATTCACATAATTTAGAAGATTAAGGGGCTAAGTGTCAACTTGTAAACAAGGAAACCACCATGGTTCCCTTAAATATCCTCCCCTCTCTTCATTTGAGTTGGGTTAGTTATTAGTTTATTTCAAGTTGTAGTGTAAGATTTTATTAATGCAAGCTTTTATTTTATGTCTTAATCATTTTACTTTGCTTATTCCCTAGCTTATTTCAATCTTTCTTTTATTTCTCTTCATCTTATTCAAGCTTATTTACTTCTATCTTGATCCAATATAAGCTTATACAAGTCTTGTACCACCTTTGCATGGAAAGAGATTTTCGTGCCTCTTGATTATGACTTGAGCTTATTTGGGTTTTGTTAGCTTGTAAAAGCTTATTTAAAAGTTCTTATCTAGCTTAATATTTAGTTTTCTATAAGTTTTTTTTTTGCTTTTTAACTTTTCTTTTACGTTAAATTTGGTTTAAAAAGTTACAAGCCCTAGAAATGGATTTTGGCTTATTTTAAGCTCGTTAAGTTTATTTAAGCTTATTTTGGGTTTTTGTTTGCTTATTTTCAAGTGTCGAATGAAATATAATTGATTTGTAAACCTTGTCACACGTTAAAATAAGTTTAAAGAAATTGCAAGCCCTAAAAATGTTTTAATAGCGAGTATAGTATTTTTGGTATGCGAGTATGGCTTATTTTGAGTCTTTAGCTAGTATGGTACAAATATTTTAGCGAGTATGGTTTTAATGATTGTCTTTGCGAGTATGGTCCTTGGTCTCAACCTTGCGAGTATGATCCAAAAGAGTATAGCGAGTATGCTAAAGGTTTAGTAGCGAGTTTATCTTGGCTGCTTCATTTTGCGAGTTTGAGTCCAAAGATCTTGCTAGTTTCATTTCCTGAATTTCTTTGCGAGTATGGTGTGTACTTGAGTAGCGAGTATCAAATTTGTTATAAGGTTAGCGAGTATGGGAATAAAGTTTAGCGAGTTTTGGGCCTATGATCTTGCGAGTATGGATTAACTAATCCTAGCGAGTATGGACAAGAAAGCTTAGCGAGTTTCACCATCTGTTTTGCGAGTATCAATTTTTAACATATAGCGAGTATGGTTTCAAACTAGAAGTTAGCGAGTTTCAATTTTCAGTTTACAAAATCTTAGTTTCTTTTTAGTGTCGTGTCGTATTATTTCATAAGCCGAGCTAGGCTTTTATTCACTTCATCGTTTATCGAGTGAAGTTTTGTTTAGATTATTTCTAAGCGAAACTCTGCCGAAATTTCTTTAAATCATTTTTAGTATTTAGTACGTTAAACCTTTTATATTACTTAGTTAAATTTTCTTTCGTTCATTATAATAAAAACTCCAAAAACATTTTCTTTCTTTATTTCTTTCTTATTTCATTACTTTTATATATTACTTTGATTCATGTCTTCTATTCCAGTTAAACTTATTGCTTCTTATCTCGTTTTTTATTTCATTTAAAGTTTTTAACAAGTTTCGTAGTATAACTAAAACCAAATCACATCTTTTTAACCCATTCACCTCACATAACTCACGACTCGAGTGACAAGATCAATTTCAACCCTCGTTGGGACAACGATACCCGTGATTCTTGCTTTCACTAGCTAGAACTCTCTAATCAGAATGAATCATGTTAAAAAACAAACAGAGCTTTGTGATTGTGTGTCGGACTCGAGTTGGCAATATACCATGAATTGCGATTGGAATCATTTGTGTTATTAAAACATGACAATCGTGGGACTTCATACCAATCAACTTTAGGTCTTTCATTGACACCAACTTCTTAATGTTAGCAGAATAACCGGATTCCTACCATGTCCTTTCGAACATTAACACCTTCTTTTGTTTTTTCTTTGATGTTTAACAATAAGCCAATCAAACTTTCACAAACATTTTTCTCGATATGCATTACATCAAGACAATGTCGGACTTGTAACTGCTCCCAATACGGTAACTTCCAAAATATAGACTTTTTCTTCCAAATATTCTTATTATTTGGCGGAGCTTTATCCTTTTTTCCAAAAATATTTTTTATATCCTTAACACGAGAGAGTGTATCACGTCCATTCAATACTCCCGCCATCTTTCTACGCTCTATTTTACCGTCAAACAATTTCCTTTTTTTACGGTACCGGTGTTCGTCTGGAAGTGATCTTCGATGTCCCATATACACAGTTTTCTTACAGTTAGTCAACCACCGCGAGTGAGTGTCATTTTCACAAACAGGACACGCCTTCTCCCCTTTCGTTCCATATTCTGACAAGTTACCGTACTCCGGAAAATCACTTATGGTACAAAAATCCATGGCAAATAATGTGAAACTCTCTTTCTTGTACGCATCATACACATTGACGCCTTCAGACCAAAGTTTTTCCATGTCATCAATTAACGGCTCCAAATACACATCAATATCATTTCCGGGTTGTTTTGGACCCTGAATTAACAACGACATCATGATGTATTTACGTTTCATGCATAGCCAAGGCGGAAGATTGTATATGCATAAAAGAACCGGCCAAGTACTATGACAACTGCTCATATTTCCAAATGGATTAATTCCATCTGAACTAAGCCCAAACCGTATATTCCTAATCTCAGCTCCAAATTCTTCATAATGATCATCGATATGCTTCCATTGAGGGGAATCATCCACATGTCTCATTTTTCCATCGATTTTGCAATCTTCTGCATGCCACCTCAACAATTTTGCATTCTTAGGATTTGAAAACAATTGCTTAAGTCTTGGTTTGATGGGTAAATACCACAATACTTTAGCAGCGGGACCATTCTTTGTAACGTCATCATCAAATTCCGTCAGATTTGTATCCTTATACCTTGAAACCTTACATACGGGACATTTGTGTAGGTCTTTATACCCCTTTCTATACAATATACAATCTCTCGGACATGCATCTATTCTTGTGACTTCCAATCCCAACGGACACATCAATTTTTTTGCTTGATACGTAGAAGTGGGCAACTCATTGTCTTTAGGTAACATTTTATTTAACAACTCTAATATTTTATTGAAACCGACATCACTCAAACCATATTCTGCTTTTAAGGTCAACAACTGCAACACGGCTGATAGTTTGGTAAAATTCGTACAACCGGTATACAATGGTTTTTCTGATTCGACAAACATTTGTTGTAATTTCTCCATATCGAGTTCATCATTATGCTCCGCATCATGTAGCATGTCATTGATATTTTGATTACTACTACCACAAATATCATCGTTATTATTGACATTACTTTCTGAAACAACATCGTTACAATCACGTGGTGGTTCACCATGCTCTTTCCACCATGTGTAGTTATCAGTAAACCCTTGTTGAAACAAATGTTCTCTAATCTTATCAATATCATCATGAAAAATAAAGTTTGCACATTTTTTACACGGACATGAAATCCGGGCTTTTCCTGTCTTTGCTTGATGATCCTCAGCAGTTTTAATAAACTCAGACAAACCATTGATGTACTCCGGGGTAGCACGTTCTATATTGTACATCCACTTCCTACGATCCATCTGAAATATACAATTATATATTTTAATAAAATGCATGAATGATATGATAACATATGAAAATGGTTGCAAACCGTCAATCCTAACCCACTTTTTGAATATTTAGTCTCATATGTGAATGCGTATTATGAGTCGAGTATTATTGAAGAAAAATCGGCAGCATTTCCCCTTAACTCCTCAAGTATGCGCATAAAACGCAAACTCATAGGAGTAAGGAAAATGATGTCGATTTTCTCAAATAATACTCGATCTCATAATACACAATCACATCCTAAATGAGATATAATATTCAAAAAGCAGTCCCAAATGGGGACAATCCGAAACTAACCTCTATTAGGTCAATTTCGAACGGGTATTTAACTAAAGGGTTATCATTTTAACTTAGTTTATACTAAATGCTTGAATGTTACCATAAAATGTGCTATTAATACGCGGTTAGCTTAAAAGTATAGTTAAGTAACTTACATCAACGGGTCAATAGTAGCTAGGTATCAACGTGACATATAGAAAATTCTTCAAAGGAGCCTACATATAAACACACCACCAAAATCAATAAACAAAGGTTCAAATAAACACAAATTTACTCATACATGAGTTTCATATTATTGAATCTAATAGATAAATAGTAAGCATAGCTAAACATTAAATACCTTTTCAAAATTGAGACAATATAGATCTTGAATTTGAGATTTGTTTAGAACATTTAATGTGATATTTTGGAGCATTTATTGTGTTTTTTTTGGATCATTTAATGTGTGTTATTTTTGTTGTTATGATGTATTAGTGAAAAAAACGGGCATATAAGCCTACTGCCTGTTAATGTCCACTGGTCGTAAGTTGGCCGTTTGGAAGAAAGAAAAATAGATCGGTTTTTTCGTAAACAACCAATCTATTTAATAGAAAACGTGTTTACAGCTATATCGCATCACGGGAGTACAAAATATGTGAGAAGTTAATAGATCGGTTAATATTAAAAAACCGATCTAACTAGTTTCAAATTTTCAAAGATCAGTTATTAACCTAAAACCCGATCTATTTATTAAATTTCCCTCTCTTTATCCTTTGTTAGATCAGTTTTTAATGTAACCGCTCTATATGAAGTGATCTATCTAACCTATTATGTAGTAGTGAATGTTTGGGGTTCTCATAAATGTCATACCAAAAAATCTCAAATGATGTGAATGCGAAGCTGGACTTTTTTTTTTTTTTTTTTTTTTTTTTTTTTTTTTTAGCACTATAAAGGGAAAAATCACATAAATACTATAAATTTGGAACTTTTTATTTTTAATTATATGCAATGAAAATAAAGGGAAAAATCACATAAATACTATAAATTTGGAACTTTTTATTTTTAATTATATGTGATGAAAAGTTATGAATGTATGACACAACTTATATGTGATTTATGGACAAGTATTCTCATCACATGTTTGGTATATAAGTCCTGAGTCAAATTCTCCAAGTTACGCTTACGCTCATTGAATGCGAATGACATTTCTTCATAAGCATCATCATCAACCTTCCTATCATCATCCATCACTATGTAGTAAACCTTCCTTCCTTCCTTCTTTAATGTCAAATGCTATTAAGGGGCCTTAACTAGCAAACAGGGAGAGGAGCCGATTAACATCCAGGCGGCCACTTAAGCCGTCCAATTTGGATGAATTTTAATCTAAAAGGCAAAGTATAAAAGGGAGAGAAAAATCACATGCGATTTTTTAATAGTTTTGTAATAAGAACTAATCAATGCATGATCATATGTGATATAAAAGTTATTACAAGACGCATGTTATATCACATGTGATTTTCAAAAAAATCACATGTGATTTTCAAAAAAATCACATGTGATTTTTTTACTTGTTTTAGTAATAAGAAATAAACAATGCATGATCACATGTGATATAAAAATTATTACCTGACGCATGTTATATCAAATGTGATTTTCAAAAAAATCACATGTGAGTTTTTACTAGTTTTTGTAATAAGAAATAATCGATGTATGATCACATGTGCTATAAAAAAATAATACCAGACACATATTATATCACATGTGATTTTCAGAAAAATCACACGTGATTTTTTACTAATTTTCCTAATAAGAAAGAAAAGCCTGATGCAAAGCCCTCGGCTTAGCCACGTACAGGCATAGCCTTCGGTTGCGGCTAACATTTAAACCTTAGTGATATAACTTTTGAACTGCTTATATTGCATATCACATATGATGATTAATTTGCTTAGTTATTAAAATATAATTTGTTTGTTAGCGATATCTTTTGTTGATTAATAAAAACAGCCAAAAAATATGATAGAAGGAAGTTCATGGATACACGTGAAAAGAAGAATGAAGCTTTTAATAAAAACATGACAAGTGTGTTCAAAACGAATACTGATGATATGGCAATGAAACATGTTCAACTTATACTAAATAATTTAACTTAGGGATAGCTTGGCTACAATACCCTATCAAAATACATAACAAAATGAACCAGGACCTACAGAAATAAGTCAGGGACCCACAGAAGGACTCAGGGACCCATAATTTGCAACACATATTGTAGGGAGGTGGCTACAATGCAATTGTAGCTAATATTTTCCCTTTTAACTTATTATATTTTGTTAATACAAATATCGTCTAAAAACGTTATTTATATTTTACGATCTTTGCTAATATTTTGCTGTCGACAAAGTATAAAAACTTTATTTTCTAAGCAAAGTATAACTATAGTATAAGTCTCACATATAGAAACTTTATTTCTAAATAAACATTACATTTGCTACATGATTCATTATTGATCTTATAATGTTGATAGCATATTAGGTGTCAAAACATATTTAGTAAGTCTTACTAAATATTGTGTCTTATTGAATTATAAGTCTTCAAATACTTTTGATAACTCAATTACTTACCTAATACTTCATACTAACATTATTCCAAGTTGCTACAAAATACTTTTACAAGTTTACTTTTATATTAGTAAAAGTCTAAATTTGAAAATAAATATTTACATCATGCATTGCATGTATGGAGAACAAAACCTCCAAAAAAGTGATCAACCTCAACAGTCAACATCAAGCACCACCTCATGAATCCCAATCTCAATCTCAACACTTTGAATCATTGTTTCCTTCCTTTGAGGAAATAGATGAATCCTTATGGAATAACCCACCTAATACCCATAAGGAGATCAATGATCGCCTCGACAACTTGTATGCCTTCAAAAGCATGATTGATTCACACCTCCATCAAGCGGTAGAATTTCAAACCGCCTTGATCTCATCCGTAGTAGCACCAAACATAAACCAACAAACTACTAATGATCCACCACCACCACGATCAACCACTATCCCTATCCTACCTAATTCCCGTCATGGTTGTTCGCAATATGAGCGGACAACTAAAATTTGTGAGAGCATAAAACCATGCTTCACTAAGTTCAAGACGAAACCCGCTTCATCCTCCAACACATTATCGAGCGTCTAAACGCTCTTTCTCATCCTCACCAACCTTAGACCTTGTTTTAGGAGGATGTTTCTCATTAAGGACAATGTTGGTCTTTTTATAGATGTAGGATTTTTCTTTTCTAAGTTATTTTTTTCCATTTTTGTTTTTACTTTTTTAAAAAGTAGGACTTTTATTTCTTGTCTTTAAGATAAATTTTACTAGAAATAAAATTGATTCTAGTATATTGTGTGCATTATGGGTTGATCTTCTCTTTATCATGAGTATGAAGTGATCACTCATCTTTTCATGACTTGTTGTGGATTAATTTTTTCTATATTCATCTCTTTCGACAACTAACCTTCTTTTGTAGGATCAAAATCCATGTATCCTTACTTGGCACTCTATCTAGGGGGAGTATTGTCCAAGGGCACTTGGAACGCATCATTCCGCTACGCAACTCTTCTTTTTATTTCGACAAAAAGGGGGAGAATTAATATTAAACTCAATCTCAACCTTAACTTCTACATATCATATCATATCACATCATTCATTCACAACTAAAAGATAAGCACAACATGGTTTACTATTGATTTTTAAAAGACTTGATACTACAATTATCTAGTTGCTTAAAAATAAAATTTATGTTTTGTCCTCAACAAAAAAGGGGAGATTGTTAATACAAATATCGTCTAAAAATGTTATTTATATTTTACGATCTTTGCTAATATTTTGTTGTCGACAAAGTATAAACTTTATTTTCTAAGCAAATTATAACTATAGTATAAGTCTCACATATAGAAACTTTATTTCTAAATAAACATTAAATTTACTACATGATTCATTATTGATCCTATAATGTTGATAGCATATTAGGTGTCAAAACATATTTAGTAAGTCTTACTAAATATTGTGTTTTATTGAGTTATAAGTCTTCAAATAATTTTGATAACCCAATTACTTACCTAACGAGGCAGCATGGCCCGTGCGATGCACGGACTTTGTTCCCATAAAGAATCAACAATTTTGCAAGGATTAAGTTATGCGTATTTAGTTATTATATGCTTAATTTGATCGGGGGTACTCGATTGAATAAACGAAATTTGTTTAAGTATGCTTTTGTAAATATAATTATTTCATAAAAAAGGTATCCAATACATGACTGACTTTCATCATTGTAACTTAAAACATGTTATTTCAAACACATAATTTTTACTATACACAACAGAGGTCTTTTCCTTTTATCTCTTACACCAAAACTGATGTACCAGCGTCGTTATATCTTTAAAAGATTTTGGTAGCGCGGGTGTGGTGTCATTCCTCTGCTGTCGTCTTCCACTCTTCAAATCAATATTCAAATTGCACAAAGTTTAAAAATCCTCACTAACTATACAATTCATCACTTAAATATCAATCGTACCACTAAAGCCAATTTTGATCGATTAAAAAGAAAAATTATTGTGGGGCATTCTAAAATAGGGTGTTTATCGGTTCGGTTATTGGGTTATTCAGTTTATCGATTAAGTTAGTTCGGTTAAATTTATTTTGAGAGAAACCGAAAACCAAACCGAACCGAATAACCTGAATTACTTAATTTTAATTATTCATTTATTTAATTATATAGATTTTCTGCGCAAAAAAAGAATGTCAAGCTCAAAAAATGTTCTATTTACATTACGAAAGAGTTTTAACTTTTTTAATATAAATATATAAAAAAAAAACATATATATTTGTGTGAGTTCGGTTTTCATTTTGCCAGAATGATACCCAAACCGAAAATCAAATATCTAATTCAGTACAATTCGATTTTGGAAAATTCGGTTCAGTTTTTCTCCCTTCAGTTTTGATTTTCGGTTTTTGTGGGTGAAACCCGAATTCTACACCACCTATTCTAAAATAGAAAAATGAAGATTTATTTTGGGAGGAGGTGACATAAGTAAAAGGCCAAATTTTGGGGAAAAATAAATAAAATCGGCCAAATGCTCAAATGAAAATAATGGGTTACACACTTATAGATTGGCAGAAGCCCATGTTTTTCCTATCCAACCCATACATATTGTTCCATTTAAACGAAGCCCATATCTCATTTGTTAAACCAACTGAATGTTGATTTTTAGTTACGTGAGAGCATCTTAAGTATTACTGTAAAGTGGTAACACATAATTTCAAATGACACCTAAGATTTTTTGGTTTTTATTATTATCAAATCATTAAGATTTTTGTATGTTCATGTTTTGATGGTTTATTAACTTTAAAAAACGCATGTACTTGTATGACATACTCTTTTTCTGGTTATCGTATCATACTCCATACGTGAAACGCTAGTACCCTCATCCTTTTCAAAAGGTTAATATCGGCAGAGAAATGGCAAAGAGAAAAGACATTGTTTGTTAGAAATGACCACAACATCTATATCGTGGTTTCAACATCCTAGAGAAAAAACAAAATTTAACTTCATAATGATTATAGATGTCTCATAAATTAAATTGTCAAAATTTGTGGATATATGACTATAGACAATCCTAATACACAAAGTGAAACTTTTACTATGCATAGATATATTGTTTTTTGTATGTCTAACCAATGCATGTACATATTAATTCGTGTTAAAAACATACAAAGTATAATGCCATAGACTTCAAGAAAATTTCATGATCAACATACTTACATATAGGATAACAATGAATTAACTAAAATAGTTTATAAATACAGTAAGTAGCTTAATTAATACACCATGATCTTTGCAATCTTTGAACACAGGCTTCTAACCTTAATGTTTGAACAAAATATTGTTGAAAATGGCACATAAAACAAATATCATAATCAGGAATATTTTGACATAATCAATTAGTATTAAAAAAAACTAATATGGAAAGTCCCCCTACTTATTCGACTGGTATTAAACTCCCAATCCAAACCAGTCTTTCCAACCCATTCATAAGGTTCCTTACAGGAGATGCTAGAAATTAAATCCATACCTGCAGAAATGTCTAGTTAAACCTCATTACCATATACAAACATTGTATCAGCATTTACAGGTAAAAAACATGAAGACTCCCATTTACTTGTGAGTGGTTTATATTTGGTTACTTATGATCCCATTCTTCTCATTTCTCATACCAAGGAAAGCAAATGTGCCTGGAATCTTTTCCAAGTAGAAAGCAAAATGTTCACTTCCATGAAAGGAGGGGTTAATTCTATCCTGGATAACTCATGACGCGAAACTTGCCATTTTTCTTGTTGCAACATTCGGCCTATAACTAAAATCCCACAGATGACAAATGCCTCGTTGCAACATTTTGAGAGCTAAAACAAAGATCCAAACACCCTCAATAAGATTCAGCAATAGTAAGTTACACATACCGTGGCTAATAGCATTAACTGAAGATGTCTCAAAAGATCAGTCATCACATCCGGATACAACTAACGCACCGCAATCCTCCCAGTATATAAATCCAGCAAATACAGCCGGTACTATACATGTTTATAGCCGATATGCACTGCAAGATAAAAGGTCAAGCTAATAAAGACCAAAATTAAGTACAAACAGAAACATCAGAAAAAATGTGATTGATTTTCCGTATAAATTGTTGATGGTTCGAGATAAATAAAAGCTAAGCCATTTGACCTCAAAGGCAATAGTTGACTAGTTTTTTGAAAATTTAAACTTAGTGATAGCTTGAGATATGACCACACAACTGAGAAATGAAACAAAAAGCAATGTAAATTCCAATTTCAAGTCCACAGACTAAAGATGTCGATGTAAATTTGCATCCATGAAAATGGCTTTATCTTAGTTAAATTCTTGTGTGCTTTAGTATAAACATCGAGCTTGAAACACATAATCCAATGTTTTATGGGGTAGGCGTGGTTACCAGGTAATGAACGGGAACATCCTTTGCCTGGAATCTGGACGAAAAGAACTATACATGATTGACCGAAGAGAGATCGCAGACCTATAAGTCGGATATAATACAGCTAACATCCTACTGTCTATCACAACAATAGATACAACTTCTGAGTTACAAAGTCAAATTAAGTACTTCACGGACAACATTAGCCACCTTTTATGCTACCATAAAGATAAAAGTAAAGATGAAAAGTGTACCTCTAAGTGGACATTCTGGTTACCGGTAGGCGGTTGAATTTTTAAGAGAGCAGCTTCTCCCCTTTCCTTATTGCGGCAAACCATATAAACAGCTGCTCCTCTGGTGTCAAACACATGGTCATTCAACAATCGGTGCAAAATACTCCCTCCACATAAAAAGTCAAACTTTCAGATCTAGGTATGTAAATTTAATACTTCACGGTTCAAATTTGAGGTAGTTTTATATATTATTAACCTTAAAAAAAATCAATTTTGGGAAAGTGCTTTCCATTAAACTTTTTATAAATAATGATAGTCAAGTTATTGTCACTAAATCATTTCAGCAAATTATGAATGGAAGATATAACGAAACCTTATGACCGTAAGCCTATTTATAAGAAAAGGGTTCGGCAGCAACATTAAAGGAGTGTTTGGGACTGTGTTTGCCAAAATAGCAATTTCATAGAACAATTCTCAGCCCACTTTTTACTGATGCCAAATGGTTAGTTAACACTTAAGTACTTAACACTATTTTCTGACATTTTGCAATGTAATAATATAATTTTCTCCAAAAAATACAATCCCAAACACCCTCTAAATATAATAGGTAGTAAATTAGTAATTACAATACCTTCCCGAGCTCCGTGGTCCTTCCAACCTTTTTGCCTGCAAATCTTAATCCATCGCCACAGCCGTCATTAGTAAAATGCCAATAATAACAATTACAAATAAACAACAATATATTGAATATAGTAAGCTGATCGACTGTACCAGATGTGTGCGATAAAAAGGTTGAATATTGATACGTGTTGCAGTTCGGGTTATTATTTCCATGTCTTTGGACATCGTGACCTACCTAGCAAGCTCTGAAGCTGCATCCGTAGCTGAAGCAGCAACACTATTTCCTACAGCCTGTAATAGTGTAAATATGGGATTTCAGACGATGGGTAAACTCATTTGGATTGTGAAAAATGAATATATAGTACATGCAATATAGAGAAGGGCTTTGTTAGATGCTTTAGCTTAGAATTTTGCAGCCTTATCGAAATCTCAGTTCGTCGTTGGGAAGTATTTCAAGTTACGACATATCAATCTTTAGTCCCCTGATGAAAATGAATCATAAGAAGAATTAGAACATTAAGAAAACAATACGTAATGTGAGACAGTGAAGAGCATTAACAGCTTAAGACCTTGTGTATTACATGCATTTTGGCATCTTTGTCGGCATCGATTTATATCACTATATACAACATCAGTTACTTCCAGAATGCAACGCCATAGTTATTACCCCTATTAAGCTGATTTAACATGCAAACTATACCTATCTATATCACTATATACAGCTACCGTCTTTATATCTAGTTTTTTAGTTGTACAGATTATCCTATCCAAACGTGTTTCCGATCATACTGGTCGCTTTTTTTCACCCTAAGCTTCATCATCCAATGCTCCCATTGGTCTATACTATGGTTCTTGCTAACTATCGCTAAGTTCAAACTTACATTATTCCAGCAACCTCTGTGCAGATATGTGTGTTCTCTTCTTTATCAGGTCTCTCGTCTGCAAAACCAATTCCATTACATTACATTCTTTATAATAATAAAAAAAAGGATTAAACCTTGAGATAAGAGACAATTAACAGCTCAACTTCTAATTACAAAAACCAATGAATATAACATCACATATTAAACTTAATTGAAAAGAAAAACAAAAATCAAAATTTAATTTTTTTCATACCTATAGTTCTTGAATCAGCAAGCTTCCTAAGTAGGAATGGTGATTGAAACATATAACCGAGATGAAAAGTCAATCTGATTATTATTATCATTATCAAAATTAGATTTCAAAGGGGTGCCCAATCTAGAATCACTTTCAGTTTATTCAACAATAGAATGAGGTGAGTCATGGTCACCGGTAATCGATGGAGGTGCAAATTATCATCAGGATGAGGAAAAGGCAATCCATCATCAGATCCCGACTCTTCATCACCTAAGTCTATAGTTAATTCCTGAAGATCATCATCTAAATCAGGTCATAACTGCTTAGATTTATTCACTTTTTCAGCATCCAGGTCATTTTCAAGAGGTGTGTATTTACTGTGTGCTTGTGATTTGCCGGATTATTAGACAGAGAAGACGAGGGAGAAACGGTGTGTGAAGTGTGAGAGATACGGATTAGTGTTGAATACATTCTGATTAATAAAGCTACTGCAAGCTATTGCATTTGGAAGGACTCTTTAACAATTCTTTTTTATGTTAACTGATGCAGCAAGTTGGCGTTCCATTAATGATTTAATTCTCTCAATGTGTTTAATCTTCACTAACCACTTTTTACATTAGCTTAAATCACAGTTTCTTGACTTGTGGCATTAATGCTAACATTCAATATGGGATAAAAGCTCTTAAAGTTCAAAATAAACTCCGAATGTACAATATCCATGAGCTTAAACCATTCCGAATGTACAATATCCATTAGCTTAAACCACTTATTTACATTGCATAAACCACTTATTTGAGTTTCTTGGCTTGTGACATTAATGCTAACATTCAATATGGGGAACTCATTCTTTAATAATATATATATATATATATATATATATATATATATATATATATATACACACACACATCATATTAACATTATTCCAAGTTTCTGCATGATGCGTGCTTTTGCAAACTTACAAAAGGTTTTACTTCTTAAGGGATCTTGAGAAGCTTGCAATCTCCACCAGGCAGTGTAACTGACCGATGTAGTATAGTGAGTGGCAAGTACCAAGGGATTGATCATTCTTTAGGGGAATAGTGTCGTTAGGATTGAAACTAATCTAACTAGGTCTAATGGTAAGGGATGATTCTTTTTGTATTTTTATATTTTTATGAAAGCAAGTAAAAATCTCGGGTATTGGAAGAGTGGGCGGAATTAGTTGCTAGCCAACTAACCCAAATAACTACTTAAACAATTAAAATAAATAACAAGAAAGTAAATGGTAGGAACTTCTTATATGGATAAAGCATGTTTACTTAGATTTCATTACTCCCTAGTTATCTTTTATTGATTAATTAGTTTGTCACAAATGCGTGGATAAAGCGTTGTATTCCTTAATACCATTCGTGGGGCCATGTACGATCTTCCCCAACTCTATAAGCTTCTATCTCTTCTTATGACGACACGTTTAGTATCCTATCATGGCCTCATTAATAGTTACTTATGCATTTAATACAACCAATACAACCGTAGTACACATCCGATTACGTTTCTTAAGACGTTCAAGCAAGTTACCGTATAGGATATTAGTCAGTTTTCTTAAGCCTAACGCTAAAATCAATCACCCACAACAACCAATGACAAACCAACAATCAATTATCAATAAGTTTCATTAGATCTAAGCAAACACAAATAAACCTAAGCTAGCATGTTAATAGAAAGCATACAAGATAATCAAACAACACATAGACATATTGAATGATTAAAGGATAACTTATCTTCAATTAAACATGGGCAAAGAAAGGGTATGAAGCCCTTGGAAAAGGTCTGAAATTCGAGCTAGGGTTTATGTGTGTGTTACACCAAAAGTTCCTCTCTTAATGAATGAAAAATCCAAAAATTTATATAGAAGTTACAAGCTGACGGCGTCACCTTGTGGGTCGTGACACCATCAAGTCACCGCCATACATCTCCTCAGATTGTCTAGATCTACTCTTGACGCCATCTGGTTCAAATGTGCTCTAGGCCATCTTTCTTTAAGTTAACACGTGACGGCCTTGGCGTTTTATAACGTGACGCCGTCATGTGTAATCTTCCAAAATTCTTTCTGGCGCGTCAAGTGTAAAGTGATTATCCACCTTTTGATCAACATGTGACAGCGTCACCTTGTGACCTTTGACGCTGTCAGGTACTGTTTCCAGCTTGGATTCTTGACTTTGTCATTTTCTTCACTTTTTGCTCCAAAAATGTCCAAAATGCTTCATTTTCTAGAATTCTTCTCCAAAGTACCTAAATTGACAAAAGAAATGATTTGAGGTAATAATTGATCAAAATATCACGATTTAGGGCTTAAATGACCCCCTAAAAGCATAACAAATTTCTCCTTATCAAATGCCCTTACACTTGGGATTTGCTTGTCCTCAAGCATATGAGCTTTTATTCTAATCAAAATACAAGTTATGGGTCATTTAACATTAATATAAAAGTAATTACAACAAATGATTGTTTCACCTTAATCAAAACAAGCACGGAAATTATACACTAGCACCTCACATTAAGTATTTGGATACTCTCATCTCTCGGGTGTTATAAATGTATATATCACAAATGGAAATGGAAAAATATCACTCACTATCTGTCATAGCAAATATATTACCATAGGCTTGGGAAAGGAATCGAAAACCTCCACCACTTGGCGTAAGCACCTAAGATAAACTATCAAATAGGTCTTTTGAAGGGTTATAACGTTAGCTGTAGGGATATGATAAACACGGTTTGTTGGATAAAGGATAATTTTACTAGTGGAAAGTCAATTATCTTGGTCAATTACATGTACAATGTGGCGTTGCTAAACCAAGAAACGACTCAACTTAAGCTACTCACAAACTAACAAAAACCTAAAATAAATATAAAATGGGATGGTAGTGTAACGCCTCAAAAACGACAAGATTTTTTTTTACCCAGACACTATTACCCCAAGTATTAGTCTAAAATGCACCTTTTCTTCAGTCTAAAATATACACTTTTTCCTGGACTTTTAACAGATACTATTACCCCAAGTTTTAGCTTAAAATGCACCTTTTTCAGTCTAAAATATACATTTTTCCTGAACTTTTAACAAAAACTATTACCCCAAATTTTAGTATAAAATGCACCTTTTTCAGTCAAAAATATACACTTTTTCTGGAGAATTTCTGCAACCCACATATTTTTGACCCATTTGACCCTTATGCACCTTTACATAAGAAATCTACTTACACCCTTAATCAAAACATAACACCATATGACTTGGCACATTATAAAAGTGATAATACAAAGTCTTGACCCATAGCATTCCAAAACGGGTAGAATTGGCTAATTGTCAAACACCGTTGTTACCACTTCTAAAGCTACATCATTATCATTTACCTAACACTTAAGCTTAACATAAACTTAAATAAAATACCGAAAATGACAAAATGACCAATTAAACAGAAGGTATACCAAAGTAAGAAAGACACTTCGGGGCTTCCCAACTTTAGGCGCGTTTGGCCTAAAAGACGGTCTTCTACTTACAACTTCCAAAAGCTATACATCTAAGTGTAGTCCATTCTACACCTTATTTTTACCTTTATCTTCAGCGCATGAACCTACAAAAACATCATAAACTATAACCGTAAGCGAAACGCTTAGTATTTTGGGTAAAGGGGAGTAATCCTGCACCCTCGTAAATATATTAACCAAAACGTTTAAGTACAATGGATATAGGTGAAATCCCATATCTCAACCCGTTACATAGGCATAAAGCTTACATAACAAGATACTTCCTATTTTCTAAACTAGAAAACAAACCACTACTCAAATGATAACATAGGACATAACGAAATAAAATTACTTCCTAAGACCTTGAAGCTTTGTGCCATACATTGCATTAAAGGCATCCAAATTCCCTGGAGGATCATAAACCTGATTCGCATAGTCATCGTAGTCATAGTCATCATAATCATCTTCAAACTCTTGGCCACAACCAAATAGATTAGTAGACTCATCAAATGGGTTAGCAACCACCTCATCTTCATAATCAGAAACCACGATCTCTCCCACCTTAGAAAAAGGATTAACTCTCTTAGTAGAAGAGGTGGGCGGAGTACAAGAATCACTAGTTTTAGGAGCCACAACCTACTCCTTCTCTTTCAAATCACTCTGATGCGCGTGGATTGCGACACGCACTACGTTTTACCTCTCGAGGGATCTCGAGAAGCTTGCAATCCCCACCAGGCAGTGTACCTGACCGATGTAGTATAGTGTAGTGGCAAGTACCGGGGGATTGATCGTTCTCTCACAGAGAATAGTGTTCGTTAGGCTAAAAGCTACTCTAATTTAGGTCTAAGGGTGGAGGAAGATTATTTTTGTATTTTTATATTTTTATGAAAGCGGTAAAATCTTGGTTTTGAAGGAGTGGGCGGAATTACTTGCTAGTCAACTAACCCAAG
>LBNU01014733.1:73782-87526 GCA_014162995.1 Artemisia annua
AAATAAACTCAAGGGACTACTCTCGCCAATATAGTAAAGCCATCCGTTTCTCGAATTGTTTTTCCCCAAATAAATCAAGCCAACTTCAGAGTTTACGAAACTTGCGCCATCGTTCACGAAATAGTTTTTCCAATAAAATCAAGCATAAACTTCAGAGTTTTTCTCAAACTCAAAATAAATCAAATAATTTGGCAAATGAAACAAATTCGAGTTTCTCTAGGTTGTGTTGAGCTAGTCTACAAATAAATTCTCGTTCCTAATATATCTCACGCTCTTCAAATCCAATTTAACATGCTTTAAAGTTTTAAAATGTTTAGGCTCTAAAAATAGAAGTTTGGCTAGGATTTGGTTTTAGGAAAAATACCAGGTGTTACAGTTTCCTTGACTGTTCTTGCGATCTGTAATTCGAGTATCCTTTTTTGCTATCTGCGGCGGCAGCTTCACCTTGGACGAAGGACCTTGTGCGCTTCATTAGTTCATCAAAGGTTTGGGGAACCTTATCATTTAATTTCCTAATGAGCTCTAGGTTATTAATCCCATTCATGAACCCTGAAATTTTTAGTACTTCAGGACACGCCTTGACGTGTATACATTCATCCTTAAAGCGCTCCATGTAAGCACTCGTTGATTCCCCTTGGCGCTGTTTTACTCTGGCCAATTCCACAGGGTTCTTGGCACGCACTTCTTTCTCTGAGTGAAGTTCAAGCGGAATGCTTTTCGCAACTCTTCAAACCCGTTTATGCTTCTTCGTGGAAGCTTGCTAAACCAGGTTCGCGCATTCCCCACTAATATGGAGTTAAACATATGGCACCACACAGGTTGTGGCCAATTTTCAATAGTAGCTGCGGATTCAAAAATGTTTAGGTGGTCATCAGGATCACCCGTTCCATCATATGTTTTAACATTGGCGGGCATGCGCCTTTTCTTGTGATCCGAATAATCGCTGATGCGCCGTGTGAATGCATCAACCTTTTGGCGACGCCAAGGAAGAGATATATCTTCGTCTTCTTCCTCGCGATGTCTTCCACTGGACTTCCAGTGTCCTGTCTCTTTGTCCTCGTTGTCTGAGGAGTCACTTGAGGAAGAATCGACCCTTTTGTGGTGCTTGAGCCGTTTTTCCTTAGAGTCCGAGCTTGAGGGGCTTTCGCTTGGGGAAATTCGTCTCCCCTGTCTATCATTAACTCTTCTGCTTCCAGACCTTGAAGAGCTTTCGCTCGGTGAGCATTGCCGTCCAAGTCTATCTTGGATTCTGCGATCACCAAGTCTAGCGTGGATACTGGTACGCCTCTCATTGTCTTCGTAATCCTCCGAGTATTGTGAATCGGATGTTGTACCAAGTCTAGCGTGGACATTGGTACGCCTCTCATTGTTTTCGCGCTCCTGGTAGCGCGATGGGGATGTTTCGTTAAAATTAAGCCGAGCTTGTAGGCTCTGACTTGACCTTCTTCTTGCCTCCTCTTGCATGAGGTTAGTTAAGGTTTCGTAATTTTGAGATACAAAATTACTTAGCGTTAACTCAGGCGTGTCCTCCTCCAGCGCAACGATATCTGCTTCCGTATTAGGTCCCCTATCCCGGTTAGGCGCGCCTGGCGGCACAGTGTTGTCCACAATGGGTGCCGTTTGATGGGGAGTATTGAAGAGAGTGCGCTGAAGTTCTTCAGTGCTTGGGACCACCGTGGTGGTCTGGGTAGTCCCTGTGGGCAATTCTACCGTTGGGAGAATTAGGGTTGGGCCCGATTCTTGGTGACCAGGCGCGTTGGTTGTTCCAGAGGCCTGCCTAGAGGTTGAATCTTGATGGTTCTTCCTCGGGGGGTCACCACGTGTTTTTTCCAACTGCGGAGTCCGCTGGCTTGAGTTTTTGTGTTTCGTCATTCTAGTTCTTAGTGTAGGGTCCCACGGATGGCGCCACTTGTTGAAACAAAAGTTGGGCGTTCCTTATTTGGGTTCCTGTTCTCGTACCAATTAGATCTTAATGCTTGAGACCTGCGCACTAAGAAAACAAACAAACACCGTTAGGCTTATCGTGGGATTGTCTCCCACGATTATCCTCCGGCGTGAGAGTAAGTAATCGGTTTTAGGGTTATATTGAAGAGTTGGGGTTGTAAATCGTACCTCCCATGAGAGCCGTGATGCCCTATATATAAACACACGAAACCTTATCAGTTTCGTGTTCCTCACTCTTCGGCGTGTCCGCCGATCTCGGATAATTGATATATATCCCATAAATAGGAGATATCCCATATCAAATCCATAAATAACTTTGGGTTTGGGCTTTCATGAGCCCAAACTGTTATCATAGTAGCCCACACGTGGTGGGCTTAGGTATTAGTGACGTCCATTATTCGGGTTCATGACCTGAATATAGACTATACGTCATCATTTAATAACCGACAACCTTGCACCAGCCACAATCGGCTGTCATTCTATAATGTGGAGCATAAATGACTCACTCAGTGGTTATAGTTATAGGGGTGCTAAGGATTAAACCTTTGACCTTGTACTTGTTGGATGCAAAAATGCCCTCACCCATTACCAACGACCGCAGACATAACCGTCAATTTAGAGCACGTTTGTTTTCACTCCACCATCCAAATGTTATAAAAAGATAACAAACTTTACCACCCAAACATACTTTGGGTTTGTGGATGGAATCCCCCGAATCTCAACACGAATATGCCCATAATATCTTTGAACACACATACACAAAATACAATTTTTCTAAGCACACAATTTGGTCTTGTGATCGACCGAATTCTCTACAAAACCGAGAGACACCATGTCACATTGGGTGACGTTTATCAGGCCAACGCGTCTTGGGTGGTGGAAAACGCGTCGAACCCACCGCCTTAGGACATTAGGTTTTCCTAATATTGTTCACTTTATAATATATATTAGACCTTATCTCCTATTAAATTTTTAAGATTTACTAATATAGATTTTAAGTAAATATATATATTAAAGCTTTATGTACAATTAATTTATGCACAGTCATGTATATTAAACACCTGCAATTAATACTTTTCTTAAATCACCCGTTTACTGAAAAATGAAACCATTTTATCACATAGTACAATCCAATCAAGCTATAAATCATCTATTGTTAAAATTCAATAAGACAAGCACTTAAAACACCAGCAAAAAAACATAACCTACGCAACTTAAAAGACCAGCATGTACAAATTAAAGGAAGAACACGATTAAAGTTACTCAAACATAAAATTCTCATAATCTATAAAGTTATTGTAACGAAAAACATAAAACTAAAAGACATTAATCGCCACAAATTTTTTACAGGGTACTCGTCGCCGCATCGCGCGGGTACCATGCTACTAAGGTTACGTAAGATGTTTGGAACTTTAAACTTAATTTTGAGTTGAGAAATGATACATGGACCTAAAAATAAACCTAAAAGTGGACCTAAAAACATGTGGCATGATCCTGATGGCTGCAGACAGGGACTCACTTATTTAACAACCCATCAGGATCATGCCACATGTGTTTAGGTCCACTTTTAGGTCTATTTTTAGGCCTATGTATCATTTCTCTTTTGAGTTTGATATGATCAATATGCTAGACGGTAGGTGTTTACCATATTCAACAAAAAACGTTGTTTTCTAGCTTACATCTTTCACATATATCGCATGATATATGACATTCTATTTCATTTACACGACACACTAGCGTATATCAGATAGTTTTTAAATTGCTTCATCATATTAATTCGTGAATCATGATACACAAGGAGAATTTGATTTTCATTAAAAACTAAATAGCAATAACAGAACTCACTTTAACCGAAAGCAACTGACTGGATCAAAAGTGTAGATTGGCGGGATAACTCAACCTTGTGTACCATAATAGTACCCATCAACCCTACCCAGCAAAAGTTTGATGCCTGTGAAATATCTCAACCCAATACCCAACCATGCTGCGGAACTGATTCGAACTCGCGACCTTTGTTGGATCAAGACATCACATGACTGGGCCCAGGCTTCTAAAGTAGCTGGTGACCAACTGCGCTAGGCAGCTGGTTAATAGTTATAATGACTTGGCATTTAAGCCCTTTTAACTAACTAGTTACTACCTCCGTCTCAAAATATAAGTCCAATTTAACTTTTTTCAATCGAACTTTGACCTTAAATATTTTTCTTTGTGTTATATATCACTTGATGAAACTTATACCAAATGAAATACATTTCAAACACTACCTATTTATATATTTTGTATCAAATATTATATAATACAATAAAAATTATTTAAGGTCAAAGTTTTATTCAAAAAGTCAAACTGGACTTATATTTTGGGACGAAGGGAGTATAATAGTCTACCAAATAATTAATCAAAATCCTACAATTGTCCTAATTCGTAAATACTAAGATATAAGATCATTTGAGGACCAAACTTTTTTTACATACCAAAGGACTAATCTCCACCATCCATCTTCCCTCCATCTTTATTTGATCTAATGGATGGGATTAATCCCATCAATTTAAAAAACCCACTTTCATCCTTTTTTTTTTTCAAATATTAATATCTTTCAAACCGTTAATCGTTAAGCGAAAAAAAATATACCGTTACGACGAGCATTTAATTATCTTTCTATAGATAGGCACTTTGATATATTTTCGACAAAATTTTTTTTTTCGTTTTTTTCACGTTTTTTTTCGTGGCCGAGAAAATCATATATGATATATCATATATGATATTAAATATCATATATGATATATCATATATGATATTAAATATCATATATGATATATCATATATGATATTACATATCATATATGATATATCATATCATATATGATATATCATATATGATATGTAATATCATATATGATTTTCTCGGCCAAAAAAAAAAAACGTGAAAAAAACGAAATTTTTTTTTTTGTCGAAAGTATATCAAAGTTCCCGTCTATAGAAAGATAATTAAATGCTCGTCGCGATGGTGTATTTATTTTTGCTTAACGATTAACGGTTTAAGATATATTTAAATTATAAAAAAAGAGTGAAATATTAAATGCTTTTAATCTCAACCATTGATTTCTTTTTAGATGGATGGTGGGGATGAGTCCCTTGGTATGTGAGGAATGTTTGGTTTTTTAAATAACTCAACTCAAATACTAATCTCTTCGTCAAGATACATATCATTCTTACTTACAAGTTACAACCATCATTAAACTCTTAATCAACGCGTAAAAAGTTAAATCTTATCTTAATTCATAACTATAAAACCAAAAAATAAATAATTTCTAGTGTGGTGACAAAGTGGCATTGAATAAACAAAATACTAGTAATACTGTACAACAGTATCTAGCAACAAATTAAGAACCAAAAAGTAGTTGGTAACCTCCTATAAACATTTTTGACATCTCCATTCTCCGGTATAAGTTGATTAGAGATCTTGTTCATTTAGAGCTTATACAAATTTCCATCTTTCGATCTTTTATCAAAACAAGTGCATCGATAGTTGTTGACAAATCTTGTATACGGAGTATTTCATTGTTTTAACAAACCATCATTATTTGTGTTCCATCAACCGGGTTTGAGGTACAGGCACTTATGTTATTTATCACTTTTCATGTTTTGTCTATTGACAAAAAATAGTTTGGCAAACCATCGTAAAAGAATTTGTGCAACTTGTTATAGGCATATTTATGTGCCTGTAATGCCACTACAACTGCTCTGTTAAGTCTGTTATAGTCGCGTCGTTATGGCCATAATTTATTTATTTATTTATTTATTTATTTATTTATTATTATTATTTTTTTTATGATGTGTTTGTTCCTTGAGGTTTATAAGTTTTGGCATTTTTATTTGTTTATAGGCTTTATATGAATTGGAATTTTTATATCAACTATAATTTCCTTTTAAATATCTTCATGGTGGAATGTGGATTACATGGAGGTTAATTCGTATGAGGAGTGGCGTTCTTGGCTCGTCTCAATTTGGATTCGCTCCAGGCTCAAAGATATTATTAAAGGGATTTATTATGGGTTGTGGTGGATTATGTGGAACTTCCGTAATAAGTTATTATTTGATACGAAGACTCCAGAAAAGGCCTCGATCTTCGATAATTTAGTTTCTAGCTCGTTTTACTGGTTTAAATATAGATGTAAAGGGTCGTTCAATTAGGACGATTGGCTTAAAAACCCATATATTGTATGTTGTTAATCTAGCTCCTAGTTAGTCTTTAATAAAATTGCCGTTTCGGAAAAAAAAAAAAAAATACTATAATTTCCTTTTCTTTTATGATTTTGTAATTTGATATGTAATTATGTTTTTAGTTTAATGAAATGTGTTTATTTTAAAGAAAAAAAAAACAAATAAAATTTGGAAACCACTATTTCAAATTTTATTTTATAAAATAAAAACTGACGTGACACATCTATAATTTAACGGATAATAGCACCTGCACCTAGGCTATGTTTGGTAAAAGTAACTGTTGCTAGAAATGAAGTTGATGCTGGAGATGAAAATTATAAAAATATATTATTTTTATAAGCTACATGAAGTAATTTTTGATTTTCAGAGATTATAAAAGATTATTTTCTTTTATAATCTCTTATAAAGTTATAAGTTCTGTCTGTCAAACGAAAATCATTTATTAAGTAGCTTATTTAAAAAAAAAAAAAAAAAAAAAAAAAAAAAAAAAAAACTTTAGAATGTATCACTGGNAAAACAAAGAAAAAAAAAACCCACGTTCACACACACACACACTGACAGCACACTAAAAAACACATCCCCATTATTTATACACTTGCCAACACCACTTCTCTCTTTAAACACTTCTCATTTCCCACCACCACCATGGCCGCCGGACCCCTACGCGCCGCCACCCCCATCCTCACTCTCCTCCTCTTAACCATCAGAGTCACCTCACTCGACTACCAAACACTCTCCCCTCAATCACACTCCCTCCCTCACCCCAACAAACTCACCTTAACAGACTCACTAACCACCACCTTCACAACCACCATTGATGAAACCCTAGATGACACCATCTCACTAGATCTACACCACTTAGACACCTTAACCGTCACCGAAAACTCAACCCCAGATACCCTTTTCAAAACCCGTCTCAGCCGTGACAAAAACCACGTCAAAAACTTGCTCTCACGCGCTTCACGCGCGGTCACTGGTTCCTCACGCGCCGTGGCGAAACACCCACGCGCCGCTAGAAACAACACCAGCGGTGATTTCAGCAGCTCGGTGATAAGTGGCTTGGCGCAGGGGTCTGGAGAGTACTTCACGCGCATCGGAATTGGGTCTCCGGCGAGGTATTCTTACATGGTGTTGGATACAGGAAGTGACGTCGTTTGGTTACAGTGTAAACCTTGTAGAAAATGTTACACACAATCCGACCCGATATTTGACCCGAGTAAATCTAGCTCATTTAAAGGGGTCGCGTGTAATACACCGCTATGTAATAAACTAGATTCACCTGGCTGTAATAACCGTAAAAAATGCATGTATCAAGTTTCTTACGGTGATGGGTCTTTTACCGTGGGTGAATTCTCGACCGAAACGTTCACGTTTAGGAAAACTAAGATTAACAATGTGGCTTTTGGTTGTGGGCATGATAATGAAGGCTTATTTGTTGGGGCTGCAGGGTTATTAGGTTTGGGTAGGGGGAAATTGTCTTTTCCTAACCAAGCGGGCCGACAATTCGGGTCGAAATTTAGTTATTGTTTGGTTGATAGGTCGATGTCCGCAAAACCGTCGTCGTTGGTTTTCGGCAACGGCGCGGTTTCACGCGTGGCGAGGTTTACGCCTTTGTTGAAAAATCCAAAACTTGACACTTTTTACTATGTTGGACTGACGGGTGTGTCAGTTGGGGGTCAGAAAGTAGCTGGAATAACTAGTTCGTTATTCCAGCTAGATAATGCGGGTAATGGGGGTGTGATTATTGATTCGGGTACTTCGGTCACCCGGTTGACCCGACCCGCTTATGTGGCGTTGAGGAACGCGTTTTTAGCGGGTGCGAGTCATTTGAAAAGGGGGCCGAATTTCTCCTTGTTTGATGCGTGTTTTGATTTATCGGGCCAGACCGAGGTTAAGGTGCCTACCGTTGTGATGCATTTTACGGGTGCTGATGTGTCGTTACCGGCTTCTAATTATCTTATCCCGGTTGATAGCACTGGGGCGTTTTGTTTCGCATTTGCGGGTACTACGAGTGGGCTGTCGATTATTGGGAATATTCAGCAACAAGGGTTCCGGGTTGTTTACGATTTGGCTGGTTCGCGGGTCGGGTTTGCACCGAAAGGGTGTGCGTAATTTGTTATTTTAGCTTTTAATTTTACTCTTGCTTAAGAAAAAGAGATTAAAAGGAAGATGTATTTTGTTTGTGTTGTGAAAGTATGGATTATTAATATAATTATTGAAAAAGGTTTAGGTCAGAGGCAGATAAGTATTTGATCACAGTGATTTCAAGCCTTTTGAAATTAAATAATTGAAAACTGTACTAGTATGATTTATTTAATGTCGACATGAAATTTCATGCACTGCAAACGGATGTTTGTTTGGTTGTCTTATTTATGTTGAAATTTTTAAAATAATTTGATTTGAAGACACAATAAGATGATAAGGTTACAATTTACAAGTTATTTATATGATCAAAATGTATATGGTATGACTTACAAAGAGACCATCGACAACGTTAAATTATCTCCTTTTAGACAATCAAAGTTCATTGTTTTGATGAGATAATTGACAAACCTTGGTGATTTTTACTTTTATTGCCTACTATGATCACTTTGGTTGTTCATAAAGTAAGTTTTACATGACTTTGATAAAATCTTTTCCTTTTACTTTATTGCGTACTCTGATCACTTTGGTTGTTGACAAAACTAAGTTTTACATGATCAAACGCCTTGTGCCCTAATGATAGTTTATGCTATGTGAAAATCTCCCTAATCAAATGGTTATGCGATCAAGTCATGTTTAGAAAATGTGAGTAGATTGTGTTGTATTTTGTTTGAGATAAAAGTTGTCGTTTTAAAAAAAAGTAAGTATTAAATGAATTTGATAAGAGACGGCTCTACCTTTTCTGGGACGAGCCAATCTTTTCAACGGCCGCTCTACTACATCGAATGTAGTTGAACTCCTTGAACTGTCGGGATATTAATAAGCTCAATGGTAGAGAGTGATAAAGCTAATAAGCCCCACAGTTGAGTTTGTTTTAGCATATCGGAAGTATGATAATTTTATAAACCGGACAAATAAACTTATGCAAACACCTCTCAATGCTAGAAGAAGTCGATCTACACTAGTGCGCTAGTTTAGAATAACAACAGGAGCCGATTGTGCATGAATTTAGAGTAACGGGGTATTAACATTCAGGTTTCCAAGACGCTAAACGAAATGACCAATTATGTTGTTGCAAAGTTTTAGAAGTCGATTAATATTCACAATGTGAATCCCATTTAACTTTCCAACCCAAACAGAATAAATGCAATTTCATGCGCAACATAATACCAATTAATGGAAGTGGATCTCGTGATCTATTTGCGATGCAACTCTCAATCAATCATATCATTCACATGAAGAAAACAAAAGCAAAATGGATAAAGTCAAACTACATGCGCTATGCACCGCTTGGTGCGATTTGTTTGCTTACGGATTTAAATATACTCCAAATCTTAGTATAATGTTCACTAAATCATTGATGTGTAACATTTTGAGAATATTTGTTACTCCCTCCGTCCCATATTAAGTCTCCACAATGGAATCTTTAAATGTCCCAAATTAAGTGTTCACTTGTACCTTTCAACCAATAAGAAGAGACTTTAGTGGGTAAAAATAATATTTGATTGGTGGAGAATTTAATTAGTGGAATCTCCTAAAACTTTGTACATTATGAAAGTGGACACTTAATATGGGACGGAGGGAGTATTAAACTTTGTGCTTAATACTTTTTCTAATTATTAGATAATGACATCTGAAAACACCATAAATAAGAGATAATGAGTCATATCTACTCAGAGTATTGCACATGGCTACCACTTAATGAGAGCCACAAAATTTCATGCACTTTATTATAATGTATATACACAACATGAAGCTTGAGTTTTATTAGTTGACGCACTAGTGATACATGTGTATTTTGTATGTGTGTTTAAGGACCTCTTTGTGACGATGGCACGAGGCCACTGAAATACATGAGACGGCTCTGTATCTACTCCATCTCAAGTGACATGCATCTTGTGATTGTGAGTAGAGTAAGGGTTACATTAAAAGAATATAGCAGTGATTTTTTTAAGATACTTTTAAGGTGTGTTAGGCGCCTAACGTTTGGTGTTGTGATTTTATTGCTTATTTGACAAGTAACGTTATATTTTTTTCGAAATGCTATTTTTTATCGCTCTATGAAGTTGGATTCAGAAGCCGAAGGTACAAATTACTAACCTCTAAAGAATACCAAGTAAATAAATTTGTGGTTTCTCTGTCATTTGCAGTCTTCCTAAATTTAGTGTGTTGAATGCAAAATATTTATTGCTTTTAGACCGGGAGTTATGGAAGCATGCGTTACACGTGGTGGGCACCCTCCACACGTGGTCTCCATAACGGGTGAACACCACCACACGCGATGGTGCGACTTTGAGGTTGGTTTGATGGTGTAGACCACCAAACGAAAAGCCACCTTTTATTATTATTATTTTTTTATTTGTAAGTGTGTGTGAGATTTATTGTAGGGTATGTTTGTATAAAGCGAAATGTTTTTTCTTTTTCTTTTTTTTTCTTCATTTTTTTCATTTTTTTTAATTTATTTATCTTTTTGGTTACGTAGTTACCACTACGCTTCAAAAAGTGATGATAAGTTAATGTGTTGAAAAGTCGGCGTGATGCTGATATGGAGGTTGTGTTCGAGTGACTATTACATCGATCCTTATGTTATGTAACTAATACAAAATCAATTTAATTCAATCCTTTGTAGTTTGCAAATTTCCTTTTAAGGTGTATGATTATTGCTAAATAAATTTGATTTGATGACATCTAACGAGATGAAACAAATTTAAAATGATACTGCCACTAGAATATGAAACGTGCACCGTTAATAAGTTACTACTTGGGTATCATGATATTTATGTAATATCAAACATATAAAAGTAACTTTATTCTCTAATTCATTTTACTGATTATAATCGCAACTATAACAAACATACTTGTACATGTAGTTATAACCATTCATTTCTATATGAAGGATTTTTCTAACTTGTATATTAGGGGGACAAGTTAAGCACATCAAAAAGTACTCAGAGACTCACACAGAAGTACAAAAAAAGTATACTTTTGTGTAAATTTCTAAGTCTCACTTCATGGGTCTCACAGTACTTTTGACATGCTTAATTTGTGCCCATAGGGAAGTATCATCCCGAAATCGGTAAAACATCCCGAAATCCTTGCCGAAAGTATCATGCCGAGTAGATGGCAGTGTTGATGCCGAATCACGCCGAGCTATGCCGAGCTTTCCCGAGCTACGTTGCCACCACCCTAAAAGTTTTCAACTTTGTGAAAACGTAGAGGGGGGGGGGGGTGAATACGTTACCGTTTAAAAACTTTATTACTTGTTGTATCAAATGTCCATTTTTAGCTTGTTCTAATATGAAAGATGTTACTTGTAGTTTATGACTAACACAACTAAAAACATGTTATCACACAAGTACAATCAACAAGTCACAACACAAACAATCACATAATGCAAACATCAAAGTAAAGCAATAAGTAAAAGGAAAGTGCAAACCGTCCACAACACGAGTATTTATCGTGGTTCGGCTACAAGGACTCTTTTCCTTGCCCTACGTCCATGCCCCGAGTACCCAACTCGAGAGTTACTTCACTAGATCAACAACCTCCCTTCTCGGCGGAGAAAACCTTACACGTCGCTTACAAGATTGCCGACACTAAGCTAGATGTCGAGTTCTTTTACAAGGGTACAACCACTCCCGTCGTCGCATATACAATATTTCCGACACTAAGCTAGATGTCGAGTTCTTTACCAAGGGTACAACCACTCCCGCTATGTTTTGTGGCCCAACATAAAAACGTTGTGTTTTATGGCACAAATACATAAACCATCTAATCTATATTGTGATGATACAATGATGATGCATGACATAAAAGTCTAATGGATATGAATGACTAATCTACATGAACTTCTTGAATAAGAAGTCTTCAATCATTGAGGATGTCAAGTGCCCTTGAATCTTCATATGTTGGAATGCTTTAATGAATGATGACTTCAAGATCTTGTAACCTTCTTGGTTGATCATGAAGTATGATATGCTTACAACAATGATGAATGTTGGCAACATTATGATCATTATGTAAAGGGTGAATCATGGGTGAATCTAAATGGTTTTCTACTACACTATGTGTGTGTGTTTTTTCATCAAGTTTGCAAGTACATCATGAACTCCTATTTATAGACAAACTTACAAATAGGTTTTCCAAAACCATGTTTCAAAACTAACAAAGATAAAACCATGTTCCAAAACCATGTTCCAAATATCTTACTATATTTATCAATGTCACATCAATTTATTTCCAGTCAAACATGCATTGAATTAATATGGAATGCTTCCAAAATGTGTAAAACCTTTATGGAAAGTCAAACACTCAACCTTTCCATAAATGCACATGATGTGATGTATATATATTTCTATTTTAAGATTAAGAAATATATATGAAAGTAAACTTGTAAAATGTATATATTACCTAAGTAATGTTGTTATAGTAAGTTAATGAGTTACTAAAAATGTTTGATTCCTAATGTCATCACATTTTTATCATTTGTAAAACTTACTAATATTACTTTAACACCTAAAGTGGCACTTATTCTATTTGACACCTAAAATGCACTTTGACACATAAAATACTTAAAGACCCAAAAAGTATTTTAGTCATTCTAAATGGTTGGTCAAGGGGTTTGATCATAATGCTACATAACAAACATGTACGAACCTATGTTGTAGCATACGATGACTCGAGACATTGAGAGGTGTTGAATGTTTGTTGAGACAAAGTATGGTTACAAGTAACTTGTACATTTTACGTTATGTATCAAGTTATACGTTTGTCATCAATCAAAACAAACGAGACTGTATAGATTAAATATCGTAATATTTGCACTAACAATCTCCCCCTTTTTAATGATGACAAAATATGTAAACGTGATAGAACGTAAAATGTAAGAAGTTACTTGTGTCCGTATTACTTACTTGTATCCGCAACACACCTTCTACATTTCCTTCTCCGTTTACACTCTTCTCCCCCTTTTGTCGAAACAAAAAGGGGTGTGTCCTTGGAGTTAACTTAATTTCTCACCGAAATGGCGAGCTTGCATCATCCCTAGTGAAGTTAATTCTTCAAATCCAAGTACTAAGGTTGTTAGCGGATCCATGGATCAAATTAAGTTCCTTGACCTACATCAAGGTTAGTGTTGTGCAACATAAAAATTATACAAAAATGCATGATGAATGAAATGCATGTTGGACTATGTTGACTTATCTCTTTCTTTTTGTCGAAACACAAAAGTGTGTTGAAGAATGAGAATAAAGATGAATGCGTGCATGCTTCCCTTAGATTGTAGCTCCCCCTTGATCAATACTCCCCGTTGCTAGGGTCCCAACTTATATGACACAAGAAATAAGAAAGCTACAAAAACAAAGGTTAGTGCATGATTAACTCCCCCTTAATCAATACTCCCCATTGCTAGGGTACCAACGTATATGATGCAAGGATA
>LBNU01014733.1:87663-130340 GCA_014162995.1 Artemisia annua
TATATATATATATATATATATATATATATATATATATATATATATATATATATATATATATATATATATATATATATATATATATATATATATATATATATGATATAAGCGACTCAAGGTAGAGACCCATGATATCAAAGATCTCATGAGGTGCATTCTTGTAGAAAGAAAAACCATCATAAGAAAAATAAGGTGTATTCTTCTAATAAGAACTACCATAAAAACGTGAATATAATATGATAGAAACCAAAAAAAAATGCCTAGAATGAAGACATGAGGTTGAAATGCTCAATGTTGGTGATTGTTTACTAGTGTTGGTGATTGTTTACTAGTAAGTGGTGCTAATGTAGGTGTTGGTTTACTAGAAGGATTCATGTGGTGATAAATCGATAGATGACCCAAGGTTGATAAAAGTAGTTTTCGCTAATCAATGATGATGATGATTGGTGAAAGTGATGATGGAAGATGATGGTGATGTGTAGACAACTATTAGAAACTCATGTGTATAGCAAATGCTATATCGAAAGATAAAGATAGAACATATCGACTCATGCAATTATAAAATTCACAACTTGAGGGATAAACAACGAATATGACTTGATCATCTACCAAAGATGATGTATCTTGCCATAATGCATGTTTGAATGGAATTGAAAGGAAGTGATAACAATGAGAGGATGAAAATGACATCATAAGATGCTAAACACCTATATGAGAATGAAAATTACATCATAAGATGCGAGAGTGTTGATTAGACCAACGTGTTGAGAATGATAGTTTTGATTAAAATATCGTTTGCACTTACAATGACGTGCATAATATGTGTCGAGGAAGAAAAAGGATGAGATCCTATGATGGTGTTCTAGACAATGAAGTTGTGAAGTCCTAGTTTTGAGTATAATCCTAGACTCCATTGGTTGTTGGTTGTGGAGATGAAGAACTTTGTCAAACATATGATGTGTTTTTCACTTGATGAGGTATTGGGGTTGAAAGAGGCTTGAACTATTAAAAAGAGAAAAAGTCGAAGGCTTGAAGCACTTGTGGTTTTGTGAACCGACTTTAACTAAATGAAGTGTACCTATGTGTTGGTATTTTAGGGTGTAAGAAACATGAGTAGATGTTCTTTAAATACAATTTGACAAAATACAAATATGTGAATGAATTTCTCTCCTCCTCAATAGGTGGACATCCAACATATTGTGTAATGCATCGTATAAAGAATTATGATGAAGTGTTTAGGAGGTTGTAGGTTAATGTAAGCGATGAGCTTAGTGAAAGCAATGAGCTTTGTGAAATTGAATGATTTTGAAGTGTTTAGGGATGTTGATTAGCATACAAAGAACTTTATCCTTGAAGTCAAGTAGCTCTTCTCTATTAATGCGAGATGATCACATGAAGAGGCATGTGGTTTTCTCAAAGGAGGTGGAAAGGATTAGAATATTGGTATGGAGGTGACGATGAGTGATTTTGAGGATTGAGGTTAGGAGACTCTTTGTGAATGTGGGTAATCATTAATGGATGATTGGGAATCATGGAATTTTGAGGTGTTTTGTTGGTTGACGATTGAAGGTGAATGTGTGAAATGAGGTGATGATGACTTGACAACACTTGAAGCTTGTATATCTTCTTTGTGTTCTTCACTTGCTAGAAAGTGGAAAAGACGCATTTCAAAATGAAAGTCACTTGACTTTCGACTAAATAGACAACTATGACAATGAGTGTATGGATATGACAATTGCCCTTTGTTTCAAAGAGTGACACAAGGGTGAATATAAGTTTATGTATCATGAAAGATGGTTTAACCTTAATGGGTTAGGTTGTAGTGGGGATGACACACTTGTTTGGTTACATGGTGGAATCTTCTTGTGAAGATGACTAGGTTTATGATATTGACTCTTGGTTTCTTTGAGGGCATGGAAGTGGTGGACGACTCGATATTGGTAGAACAAAGGATAACTCGGTTTTTCATTTCACATTGGTGGTTTAAGGTTTTAGTGATGAAAGGTTATGAGGGTGATTTTATCATCAAAGACCAAGAGATGTGTTAGTGTGTGATAATGGAATATGTTAAGAACGTTCTTAAGAAAGCTCTTTGGAACAGGAATCTAAATGAAATTAACAAATTCAATAGATCTTGTGTGTGCTATAGAGATGAGTAGAATAGGCATAGGGTTTGAATTGGGTTATGAGCAAGATTTGGTTATGATGAACGCTTGAAAGGAAATAGACACATATGGTGTCTTTCGATAAGTAGGGTTATCACGTGGAATAAAGTCACCATGCTTAGAAAACAAGAATGACGAGATGATGAGGAGGCTCTAGATCCTAGAACTTGCAGATGTTGATTTAAGATCATTAACCCAATGAGGTATAATGAAATATCATGTAACACAACCGTTCATGTTCAACGAGAGAATGACGCATAGGATATACAATATCCTTTTAATCATGATGAAAACTTGACGTATGATTTCTTAGGCATAATGTCTTTCAAAACATCATGTTTTCCTAAATAAAGATATGAATCCAAAGTGTTTGAATCGGATAGTCCTATCCTAAATATACTTGGTCTCAAGATTATAATCACTAGATAATGACAAGAGGAATTCACTCGAGTTTCTTATGTATACTCCTTAAGAGTTGTCACACCCTGAATTTACCTGTTATATGGCAGCGGAATGGAATACCTGGGTGTAACGAACAGGGCATCTCATACAAGGTTATATTGAACGACCTAAAGTGTCGTTTTGAAAATACATCGTTTGATCATTAAAACATTCAGAGTTTACAAAATAGGTCACAAAATGATGTTACAAGTTCATGAAAAATAGTTCAACTTGATCAAACGTTACATAAGTGCATAAAATGAAAGGTGAGACGCGTCGACTCTTCGACTCCATGATGGTCCATATGCAAGTCACATGTTGTTATCTTAGTAACCTGAAAATACATTGCTAAAACGGTCAACAATAATGTTGGTGAGAAATCATAGGTTTATGAAAATGAATGTTATACGATAGCCAAAAGTATAAATGTATGACTACCCGTCACATGATTGTATGACTACCCGTCATATGGTTGTAAAATTGTACAATATTACTTAAGCTCATGACCCCGAAGCTAGACTGTAGGTAATGCCCCAAATGGAGTGCTTTGCCAAACACTTGGAATGATCAAATGAAATGCATCCGCTTGACTGTTGGTAACCCCAACACGGATGGAGGCGTCACCCTCAATAGATCTATCCACTCACTCTCGCTTAAATACAATTAACGGTTCATGATGGTGGGGACTTAAAACATGGCAATGTAGTAACTTAAGTAATGTATATGGATTTGATACTTAGGCTCGTATGAAAAATGGTGCAATGTATTCTCCCCCGTGGGATTTGAAAACAATAAAAATGTAAACGGGGCTATGAAAACTCACCTCAAGGAATGGCACAATATGGAATGTATGAACTGAAGTAATGAGGTGCAACTCCTAGCCGAAACCTAAAATGAATGCATGTAATCTACTTTAGATTATGAAATCGGTTCATGTATGCACTTGCACTATAATCTATACCACTCGTTTTTGTATTAAAAATATATATTGTTGGCGAAAATATAATTTACATCTTCGTATAAGGTCATTGTGATTATTACATGTTCATATGGTTTGATAATGTTATACGGTAGTTATATAGTGAAATATAGTGAAATTTAGCTTTTAAACGTAAGATACAACACTTAGACAATTTTTGAAGTACGGTTAAAAATGGCTTCGGAAAACTAGTTGTAAAACAGTGAATATTGAGAGTTAGAAATTAAAATTGGTATTTCTGGAAAGCCTAGCACCAAGCCTCAAAATGTTCAGGAGTGAAGTTTTGCTCAAAGTGTTTAGATTTTATGCTAAATGGTCGAGAAGTATGGTATTTTTAGGCTAAAGCTGCCATTTCTGGGCAGTTTTTATGAATATTTGGATAGCTGTAGATTACTCATTTTAAGTCCAAATAACAAACGGCTTTTTGATTTGAAAACTAGGCCAGGTGCTCTAACTTTTGTTCCTTGTGGTCAAAAACTCCAAAATTGAGTCAATTGACGGGAAAATGGCTCTCAACATGGGTGTTTCTGAGTATACTTAGAAAATTTTCTGGGTAAGTGCTGGTAATCTTATAAGTGAAAATAATAACTTTCGAAAAATCATAACTAATTCGTTATAAGGCCGATTTTCAAGTTCTTTATATCCCCGGAAAGTTAAAAATATATACTAACATATTTTCAGTAGTTTGGCAAGTTTTGAAAAGGTCTAAAGCTTGTTTTTGACCAAGTAAATTCGTACATCAGCAAACACATTTCCGGAAAATGTATAAGTCTAGTAGTATTTTGTTTTTGGCATAATTTCTTCGTTATAAGTCCGTTTTTAGCGGTTCAAAAGGCCATAGTTTCATCTAAGAATGTATTTTCTATATCTTGGGTCCAAAATATACCAAAACTCACTGAGTTTACCCAATTTTGAAAATAGGGACAGTAGGTTTATTTATAGTTCCAAAAATGATATAACTTAGTTTGTACATGTTCAAAACCACTACTAACAACATCAACTCATCCCTTAATCTACCATACACCTTCCTAGGGTGTCATGGGTTCCCTAGCATCATTTTTCAATCATTTTTCCATAGGCTCACAAGTAATTCATTTTATAGATAAAAATGATATAAAACATAAGTTTTGTGGTATAGATTTTTACATGCTTGTACATAGACAATAAAAATACATGAACCTTGATGAAATTTAATAAAATTATGAAAATGAATTTGGTAAACTTACTTGAAGTGGTGGTGATTTGTTGTTTTTAAAAAAAAAAACCTAACAAATCTATAGGTTTCTATTTCAAAACCTTGTAATAGACTACTAATGAGACATGAGTAAGACTTGATCTTGTGAAAAATGATGGTTCTCTTTGTTGTTGTTGTTCTTGCCGTACACCACAAAGAAAAAGGAAGAGAAAACTTGATTTTCTTCTCTCTAAAATGTTATAAGTTTGCATGTATGTGTTTTTGTTGGTGATTAATGGTATTTGTATGTTAATTTAGGTGGAGACATGTGTCTTATGACACCCCAAAACCGGCCACCTCAAAGAGGTGGGGATATTGTCATTGTTTTTGTCCCACTTGATTTTACGGGGTACCGTTTAGTGCATAGTTTTGGTATTTTAACGTTATCGGGTACCGGGTTAATTAAAAAGAAAATATAACGGGACAATACGGGATATAATAAAGTTGTAAAAATTATAAAAATATAATTTTCATAAACATTGGGTATTTTGATAGGTATTGCTTTGTTGGTACAATTCTTGTTGTATATAGTTCAAGTAAAGGTTTATTATTTGGTTAACCACCAAAAATAAATAATATATAGTTTTATAACCTTAGTGGAAAAATAACTAATATAAAAATATATTAGTGCTCTAGTGGAATTTGTTTGGTACATTAGGTTAAAAACTAATAACTTGTCTTATTATTTATATACAAATAAATAAATAATGGTAACTTGAAAATATATATCTACGAGTGGAATAGAATGCAAATGATGTCGTGATGCAATGTAGACTAACCCTAGTCTAGAAAATGTACGATGGTTGACAATGTGACTTAACCTACCCGGTCTCGTCAAATGGATACCCGTAAACCCTGTTTACGTGAAATGTTGAATTGAAATTCAATGAATAGGAAATGTCGGGAATAAGGAAAATTGGCCTGAAATGGAGAATTGTGACAAGAGTCATTGTTGCTCAGGGTGTATGAGGTTGGCTTTGAGATTGCATTTTAACCTATGTTGTTAAAATGTTGATTTGAAGTTTAATGAAACATGTGCAGAAGTTAAAAGTATTACTAATACTTTGATAACTTGTAAAATCGGAACTACTTAAACCTTGTGTAATTGAGTGTGCACTTCATGCTCATTTGATGGTGAAGGTTCTAATCCTATAGGTGGTAAAGTATGGTTGAGTTTGTTAAATGAGTGTTTAGACAAATGGCTTTTTGAGCAATGCACTCAATGGATTCAAATGAAGATAAGGATGGTGGATTGGTTTATCTAGGTGGTTACTCTTCTAGTGTGTCTAATGAAGGATGTGGTGATGTAGAGGTTTGTTGTGCTAAGGAAGTACTTTAAGTTTCATAGATGTAGAAGGTGAGGAAGGATGAATCCTAATTTGTTGTGATCCATTGGTTGGTACAACTAGCGGGTGAGGTGCTTGAAGTTTTGCTCATGTTTGTGAAGCTTATGGGCTGAGATATATCACAAGGTGAATGTGATGAGATGATGGTGAAAAAACAAGTGAACTTAAGTGCTGAATGTTTAAGGATGAAAACCTGTTGACATTTTTTTTTTGTTCCTATTGATTGGGAGAGTACTATGATAAGTGTTCTAGTCGTGATGAGTGTTTTAACAAACATTGTTAAAATACTTGGGTGTTGATTTTCGGATATGACATTTAATAACTACGGTAGTAAGTCAAGTTTACTTGAATATTTCGAACGATATACTTAAGTTGTCAATCCTACTTAGTTAAGATTGGATAGCATAGAAGGATGACAAGACTCGATAATACATCTATAACTTAAGAGTAAGTTATGACTTGATGTAAATCCTTATCGTCTTGAAGGATGACACATTATTTTCATGTTAACCAATTGAGGTAACATATGTAGATACAAGACAATATCTATAGTCATAAGTTAGACTTGTGATTTAGATATTATATGTAATCTTTGTAAATAATGAGTCCGGATTAGTTAGGAAGTTGTCAAGTTAAAAATCAAGCTAATGAATGAGTAAAGGACAAAAGAATGCAATGAGTGTGTGTAGTGATCACAAATACTCACTGGTTCGAGGATTGCAAGGAACAAGTTTCCGGATTCCTTCCTTTAAGGAGAAAGGTATCTTGGATTATTCTTGTGAAGTTTGAAAGTATTATTATAGATGATTATCTTATAGGTGCAGGTGAGATGTCCTAATCCTAATATGAGTGAACATTAGTGAGAAGAATCCTAGTGATGAAAGTGAGTGATCTTGAGTGAGGGATTTAAATGAAAAATTCAAAAGGAGTCTGCAGGACTGGCGGAACCATACAAATACACAAGCGGAACCCAGTTTTTGGTTCCGCCTGGTCCGTTGGGCCAAATTCTGGAGTACCAAGAAATTACACTGGCGGAACCCTATATTTGGTTCCGCCAGTTCCGCCAGGGGGCAAAAAGTAGACAGTCCATATTTTCGGGGGTCGAGACGATTTCCAATTTTTCCGAAAACTCCTAAAACATAAACTTAAATATAGAACTGATTAGGAAATGCAAAGATTGGATATAGAACCACTCTAACCGTTAGACTTTGACCGGGGGCTAGCGAATTTCACTATACTTAGTGAAATATCCATAGACTTGAAAATTTGACAACATCCCAAATGTTGTCTACCTGCATATCCGTTAGTACAAGACAATGTACAAAGATAACAAATGATGCTAGAAGTACATATATCCATGAAACACATTGTTTAACTACCAAATAGTTCAAATTTCAAGTAGTGCCAAACACTCCTTAACAATGGACATTTATTGACTCCCGAAACTCGTTCAAGTATCCTAATAATACTTGGAACATATGCATCTAATTAGATGTGATAGATTAAAACCAAAGACACATATTCTAACACATGTTAGCATATATATCAAGCCGAGGATTATGAGCTTACCATAAATGGAAATTAAGCTAAGCATTGAAAATTGATAACAACAAAGTGTTGTCGTCCAAACATGAAATGATTAGTTTACATGATCAATCAAAGATGAGTTTCTATCTTATAGCACGAAACATTCATTAAACATCATTGTAGAGGCATGTATACCAAACACCGTTTTACAAGAATACTACATGTTTAAAAATGTAGTGACTTATTTAGACGCGTGACCATATTCCAAGATATTTAATTAGTATTACTTAATTCTCATTCCTAAGTGAATTATGCCAAATAATCACATAACATATGCAAGGAAGAATATCTAAATCAATAAGCAATACAAACACAAATATTCAACTTAGTACACACAATCTAGCAAATATCCTATTGTGTATAAACATGAATTCGAAAAACAAGCAAATGAATATCATGATAAGATAGACACTCATGAATCACAAATAAACAAATGCAATCACAACTTTCAATAAGCAAATACAGCATTCAACTAAAACAAGTAGTCATTTAGCATAACATAAAAAGAAATATACTTTTCGTCACTTTGCGTTTAAATATGACGATGTATGCCAAGCTTGATTAGTTTCCTTTGTATATATGAATATCACAAAATTCTTTATTTTCAAAGAAAATAATGTCAATGTTCAAAGGGTACTAACTTATATTGCCTAACTCAAAAGTTTGAGTTTCTACGTCAAAACGAAACTTGATATTTTGAACACATTAAAGTATTTGGTTTAATCTTTTGACTTCAGATTAGATTTAGGCCATAAAATCGTTTTTAAAATAAAGTAAACACAATTCCCTTCAAATTGATAGGTGGTGCGACTCCTACGGACTTACGGTTAATTAGTTATGAATTTTTGAAGTTTACAAAAAAATTTGACTGTGCAGCCAAGGAACCCTCGTCCAAAGGGCAAGGAACCCTTCTGAGGGTTCCGCGGGGTCTGCTGTAACATATTTTCACAAAATGCTAAAAACATGTATTTCACATAGCGAAAATGTGTAGGACTTACTAGATTAGTTAGTAAACATTTAATACAACTATGTTAACATCATATCTTCTTATGTGACTCATTTAATCATTTACGGAGGTGATTATTGATGTGCGTTTTGTTAGTGCAAGTTTTAAATTTATAAGGGTGAATTACCGAATCTATAAACAACACATACGAGCAAGTGTACTCGTCCGTTATAGCAAGATATGATGGTAAGTCGGGATCGTTCGCAGGGATTTGTGAGTGAATTAGAATATAAGTCTAAAAGTAAATCTCTAATGTAAGCAAATAAGATAATAAGCAAATTCAATAATTTAAAAACTATACTTGTTTAAACTAGTTTTCTACTTAATGACACACATGATTGTGATAACTTTTGATAACATGTTGGTTGTGATAATCAGATGGTGGTCTAATCTATTGTTTCTACAAGTTAAACCTTCGTCAAGATTTTAGTTCATAAAAACAAGCTTTAAGTATAAACCAATCAATTCAAGATCCATCCAAGGTTCATAAGGTATGGTGAATATCTTAAACACAAGAACTAACTCTTATTACAAATCAAATACTCTTAGGAAATGGTCATTACAAAAGGTAACCCATTCATAGACAAAAAGGTTACAATTGTTTATAAACATCTAAACTTTCGTCCAATTAAAGGTTTACAAACAATCCGATTTGATGTTATAAAAGCATTCTCATTACAATCATACTTCTTGTTTCTTTGTTTAGTCAAGAATAATTATGGTGAAAAACAATCATTCATAAACAAATGATTATAACTAGTTGAATAATAACAAATCTTTCGACCCTTGAAACTATTATCAATTAGTTAACCTTGACTCAACAAATGTCACTATGAAACTTAAGGTACAATTGGATCTTAGGATTGACTTGAAATTGAATTAAAACATGTTATCACAATCATAACTATCACTAAGCATAAAATATCATCAAAACAAGTGTAAAAAGGCTACTAGCCACTCATAGCAAATATGTAAATAAACTCAGAATATTTAACATTAGAATCCATGGTTTTAAGTCTTACAATGCTTTGAAATTGGTAACAAATGACAAGGTATTGATAACCTAAGTATTGGTGATGATTTCTTGAGATTTTTGGCCCTCCAAATGTTGCTTCCTTGGTCCTCCAAAGTTCCTGGTTCTTTCTGCACGAATTTGCCTTCTTTGAGAGCTAAATGATGATAGTAAATGAGAGTAGTAATGAGAGTAATTGATCTCTTGAATTGTTGTCTTGAATGGTGTACTCTTGGGGTCCTTTTAGGCTTGTCAAATACTCCTAGTAATGAATAGGGACATAAATGCTGGAGCTTGGACAACAAGACACTAAGAAGGGCCTAAAACATTGGGAAAAAAGACCAAGATTCGTGCACAAGAAACTATAACTTTCAGCAGAAATGTCCATCCGATCGGTTGCGGGTTGGCACCGATCGGATGGAAGTGGTAATTGTGGCTATCCGATCGGTTGGGCAACAACCGATCGGATGGTAACTTCTGGTTGCTTTGGACTTTGACTTTTCTTGCGTAGATCTTTATGCATTATCCAAACTTGATTAACTCTGAACTTGGAACTTTGAGATGACAAAAACTTAGGTTCTCCTTATGAAATGCGTCACAGATTGGACTTTGAACTTGGGAATCTTCGTGTAATCGGATATACTTCATTTTCTTCACTTTTTCTCCGTTTTTCCTACATTTGGCTACATACGATTTAGTGGCAAAAGCATATAAAAGTAACCAAATAACATACACAAAAACACTAATAACGCTTCTAAAAACATGTTAAATTTGAGTGTTATCAAATCCGCCACACTTAAACTTTGCTTGTCCTCAAGCAAATCTAGAAGAAAACTAAATATCCACATGGTAAACGAAACTGATTTCTGAAAATTTTGATGAAAATCCTCCTTATACAAGTACAAGTTAGATCATCCTTGTTAAACTTTATAAATGAAATATTGAGATGTTTGACAATACCCAACGATTTTCTTGCTCGATTAACACTTCTAAAACACCTCATGAAGGAATAATAAGATATAATTCACCCATAACACTCATATATGGGGTAGCGTATATGATAAATCATACTCATGGCTCAGTCATGATCTAATTATTACCATAATCTTGTACAAGAAACAAAACTACACCGCAATGGCGTAAGCACCAAGTCTACATATCAAAGAGGTCTTTTATTCGGGTTTAGGCTAAAAAGGTTAATAAAACCTTCGTACAAGTATCTTGTGTAAATCGTAGTAGATCGCTGCCACGAATTCTAGTATCACCAAATAACGGATGGTCACTAAGGATAACCTTAGTTCGCTAGCACGTTTTCTAGATCCTCATGAACTCGGATGGTCACTACTTGTCAATACACTCAATAATTACACTAAGTCAAAAAGGTAAGTGATGTTTAAGAATATACAAACTAGTCCAAGTCTATAGATCAAATGTTGTTAGCTTTTCTTCCTTGAATCATAACCTCGTAATCTTTGAGAACTGCATTCTTTCGCGATCAATGCTTTATTTTATAGCTTTATTGGCTATACATAACACTATACATATCAAACTAAACAATTTTTTTTTTTTTTTTTTTTTTTTTTTTTTTTTTTTTTTTTTTTTTTTTTTTTTTTTTTTTTTGCAAATAAACTTTGAAATACATAACACTTGTCATCATTCATATTGTGATGACTATACTTTTACTTGCTTCAATCGCTGATCCTTGAATTTCCACTTTCTCCATTCTTTATTCATGATTCATAATATATTTCTTCATAAAGCTAACAACTTACCAAGACTTGACTAAGGGGTAAGGCTAGGCTAAAAAGTGTAAAATCTTTTTGTATTTTTATTGTTTTAATCAAAAGAAAAAGATAGGCTCGGAAGGTGTAACTAAGGGTATCTAGCGTTAAAGATGAACGCTAACAAAAGGGTTTAAAATTGGAAATTAAATAATCAATGTGACTAGCTAAAAGTCAATAAGGAAAGCTATTTGGTTTAAATCCTAAGGTTGCCTCTTATCACGTATGTATCCTTATATTACAAAAGTGTAATCTCACAACGGTCTCGTAATGATTTACAAGTGCAAGTTCTAGAATAAATAAAATCACCGGCACACTCATAACAAAAGATTCGAGCACATTTTATCATAAAATCAACGGTCTCGTAATGATTCAAGCATAAAAACACTACTTTCTCTCTCTAAGTTTTTTAACACATTTTATCATGAATTCATCATCTAAATTTGATCCAACCCTTGGATCTTGATTCAGATTTTAGATTTGCATTCCCCTTTTAATTCTTCACATATTCATATAAAATTTTACAATAAAATCATTACTATTCACCTTATAAATTCATTTTATAAGTTCATTATCCGTTTGTTTCACACACTTACACACACTGTTTCATTTTCCCAGATCCCCATTTCCAAACAACCTTTTTCAATCATTCTCACTATGATTCTTGTTTAGATTCATCATGTCTCAACAAGAACCTAAACCCCCAAACCCTGATGTAACCTATCCACCACCGGTGGTGAATCCACCTAGTTCTAGATCTGATAAGAATTTGAAAACCAAAAAAACTACTAGAACCATGAATCCTAAACCTGCTAGTACTATGAAGCACCATGACATGCTATCCAAATCCACTGATGTTAATTTTAATAAGGTTATTACACGTTCTAGTTCTAAGGGTAGTGATACTGGTATGGGTGTTGAGGAGATGGAGTATGAGGAAGAATCGAATGAAGTTAGGGCTAAGAAGGTGGTTGTAGCGATACAGGGGAAGATGGTAAGAGCATGAATGGGGATATTGGTGATACAATTAGGGCTGAAGAGGTATTGGTAACTAATGTTTCAGAGAGTGTTGCAGTGAAAGAAGTGAATGGAAACAAGGATGTGTCTGGTGATGTTGTTAATGGAAATGTAAGTGATATGTTTCCTGAGCTTAGTAGTGTTAATTTGAATAAGAAATGTAGTGATAAGATTGATATTATGCCTGATATACCTGTCCCTGTTGAGCTTAACCCGTTACTGAATCCAAAGCTTAATAGTGGTGGTGGTAGTAGGGATAATTTTAATGGAATGAATGTTAGTAAGGATGGTGCTATTGGTAAGGAGGAAAGGGTTGGTGGGGATAATACTGAGGTTCAGGGGATGAAGGAGAATAAGTATGGTGTTGGTGAGTCGAGTGGTAATAAGGATGTGGTGATGGAGGAATCTAATAAGGCTAGAAAGCCTATGTTGTTTAGTAATGTTGTCCAGGGGGCTAGTTATATAGGAGGTAATAAGCTGAAGTTGGTGCCATGTGCGATTAATGAAGGTCGGATAGTTGTTGATATGGATCCAGTGATTGAAGAGGGAAGCAAGAAATGGGGTTTAACGGTTGTTGGGTATTTTGTTGGAATGAAGATGAGCTATAGGGATATTGTTGGTCATCTTAAGAGAATGTGGAGGCCGTATCATTTAGAAGAAATAATAGTGAATGAGAGTGGTCTATATTTCTTCAAATTCAAGTCGGAAGAAGGATTGCAAGCTGTGGTGGAAAATGGTCCATGGCTTGTGGATCAAAAACCTTTGTTTGTGCAAAAATGGGTGGCAGGTAATTGTCTTGTGAAGCATGAACCTGCTAGATTACCTCTTTGGGTTAGGATGTACAATATACCTCTTGAGGCATGGAATGTGGAAGGTATTAGCAGGATTGCTAGTAGAGTGGGGACGCCGTTAGTTATGGACAAAGTTACTACTTCGATGTGTGAAAAAGGGTATGGGAGGGCTAGTTATGCTAGAGTTTTGATTGAAGTGGATGCTACTAAAGGTCTAGTTGATTCTGTGGAGATATGGTATAGGAATTTGAATAGATCTATGAAGTTGAAGGTGGAGTATGCTTGGCAACCACCTATTTGTTCTCATTGCTGTGTGTTTGGTCATGGTTCGGAAGAATGTAGCAGTAGGGTATTGGCTGAGAAGGAGAAGAATACTATAAAAGAACAGAATGGGCAGGCTAAAGCTAGTGGTAGTAATGGGCAAAAAACTGATGAAGGTTGGCAGTATGTGGATAATAGGAAAGCTAATAGGAATTATGGTGAGCAAAAAAGTGGTGGTGAGTCTGGTGTGCAACAGAATCAGTCTTACAACTATTATGGGGTTGGAAATAATAGAGGAGGTATGTATATGGGCAGAGGTGGGCCGAGTTTTAGAGGTAGAGGTGGATTTAATGGTAGAGGAGGAATGGGCAGTTATCAAATGAGTAGTGATAAGAAGAATAGTCAAGTGAAAGAGAATGTGAAAGGTAAGGAGTTTATGGGTGAGAATGTGCAGAAGCGAGAAAAGAATAAAGGAGTTAACAGTGGTAAGGAGGATCAAGTTAAGTTCATTGCTCAGAGGAATTTCTTTAGTAAAAATAGATTTGATGCTTTAAAGGTGGATGGGAATGATGATATGATGAATGAATGGCAAGGGGTAAAAGTTAATATTGATGTGGCGTGTGAGATGGGAATTCCTTTTGATGAGAATGAGGTTGCTAAATGGCCTCAGGAATTGAAAACTTATTATAATGATAAGTGTGCTAATATGAAGAACAGTGATAAAAGAGATTTACTGTTGAACAAAATCAGAAACATTGAAGGGGACATTAACTGTAGTAGAGCCAATATTGAGCAAAATTCTTATAAGTTCGCCAATGAGGGTGTCGCCTTTGAAATGGAGAACACGGGTGCTAATAGAGAACAGGCTTTTGGGGTGGTCTATAATGATATTTATAGAAAGGAGATGGGTAGAATTCAGGATTTGGTTATTATGAAGCAATTGGCGGAAGTGGAACTATTCATTTTATCTGGTAAACCTTTTAGTGATGTAATTAAAAAGGAGTGGACTAAAGATATGTTGGATTTCTATATGGATAGGATAAGGGAGAATGGGATGAATAAGCAGAAGAATGGTGCTGTTGTGGAGGATGAAGTGGGCAGTGACAACTCTGCTCATGCTGATTTCATGACTCAGAATATTGTATCAAATGCTATGGACACGGCTATGGCGAATATGGTGCGTAATGATGATGTAGGTACTACTTCCTCTGTTAAATGAATATTAAGCTTGCTGCATGGAACATTAGAGGATTGACTAATTCCTCTAAACAAGATGAAGTTAAGCTATTAATTTCTGAGAATTCGTTACATATGTGTGCTGTGATTGAAACTAGGCTCATTAAAAAGGTGGTGGATACTGTTTGTAGTAATGTTTTTGGGAGTTGGGAGTGGGTTTCTAATTCTGAAAAGGGTGTAGGATTGCAGTGGGGTGGGATACAAACTGTCTCAATGCTACTTTATTATCTGGTAGTGGTCAAGTTCTACATTTTGAGGTGATTGCAATTCGGGAGAATAAGAAGTTCTTTGTGTCGTTTTTATCTATGGAGATAATGAAGCTAAAGACAGAGTTAAGTTGTGGAAGAATTTAAGTGATCACTTGGTTTCTGTTGATAATAAACCTTGGATTATCTTAGGAGACTTTAATGTGATTAGGTATGCTGATGAGCATTCTATTGGTGTTGTTGATAATAATCATGGTGTTAATGAATTTAGAAGCTGTATTAATCATTTGGGGATGGATGATATGGCTATGAATGGTTTTTTCTTTACTTGGGTTCAAAAAAGAAAAGATCCGGAAAGTGGTATAATGAAGAAATTAGATACGGTTATGGGCAATAGTGAATTTTTTGGTCAGTTTAGAGATTGTTTTACTACATTCTTACCTTATGTGACTTCTGACCATTGCCCTGCTCTAGTTACTCTTCCTAGTCTGTATGTTAAGAAGAGAAAATCGTTCAGGTTCATGAATTTTTTGGCTGATAAAGGTGAGTTTCAAGCTACTGTTGGTAAGTATTGGGATGAACCTGTTTATGGGTATGCTATGTTTGTTTTAGCCAAGAAGTTGAAGATGATGAAAAAGCATTTAAGAGATTTGAATAAGAAAAATGGGAATGTTTTTGAGAAGGTTAAGAGTTTAAGAGAGGAGTTGAAGAAAGTTCAAGCTGAGCTGGATAAAGATCCTCACAATGTAGCTCTTAGAGAAGAAGAGACGGTGTTCAATTGTGCTTATAAAGAAGCTGTTTCTGATGAAGAAAAGGTGCTTAGGCAGAAAACTAAAGTGGAATGGCTCAAGGAGGGAGATCATAACAGTGCTTATTTTCATAATCTGTTGAAAGGTAGATTGAATAGGAATAGGATTCTGTGTATTAAAGATGATCTGGGGAACTGTTTTGAAGGTGAGGATGTTGCTAAGCAGTTTGTATCTCACTTTCAAGGATTTCTTGGCGTTTGTGATGAAATTTTTCCTATTGAATTGCCTGTGGAGTTGTTCAGTAGAAAAGTGAGTACTGTGGACTCTTTGAATATGATTAGAGCAGTTTCTGATGATGAATTAGGACTGCTTTGTTTGATATTGATGATAATAAGGCCCCGGGCCCGGATGGTTTTACTTCAAGGTTCTTTAAGGCTGCTTGGGAGACTATTAAGATGGATTTCTGTGCTGTTGTTAGAGAATTTTTTGTTAGTGGTAAAATGTTGGGTGAGCTGAATACTACTTTGATTTCTCTTGTCCCTAAGTGCAAATCTCCTTTGAAAGTTAATGATTATGGACCCATTGCCTGTTGCAATGTGGTGTATAAATGCATTAGCAAGGTTCTTACTAATAGAATTAAGACTGTTCTGAATGATTTGATTGATGATAATCAGTGTGCCTTTATCGAGGGGAGGCATATCAGTGATAATATTATGGTTGCTCAGGAGTTGATGAGTGGGTATTCTAGTATTAAGAAAGTGGGTAGATGTGCTTTTAAGATTGACATTCAGAAAGCCTATGATACTGTTTCATGGAGTTTTTTAGAATTTTGTCTGGATAGTTTTGGGTTTCATAAGGTTTTGGTGAATTGGATCATGGTATGTTTGAGATCTGCTTCTTTTTCCATTAAAGTTAATGGAGAATCCCATGGGTTTTTTAAAGCTAAGAGAGGTCTGAGGCAAGGGGATCCAATATCCCCATACCTTTTCACTATTTTTATGGAGGTGCTCACATTGATGCTGAAAAGACATGTAAGGAATGAAAAGAAGTTTCAGTATCACTGGGGGTGCAAAAAATTGGGTATTCTTAATCTTTGTTCTGCAGATGATGTTATGTTCTTTTGTCATGGTGATAAATTTCTGCTTCAGTCATTAGAAGGGTTATGGATGAGTTTTGCTTAGCCTCTGGATTGAGACCTAGCATGGAGAAAAGTTCGGTTTTCTTTGGGAACGTTACTGATGAAGTTAAGCAAGATATCAGACTGGTGATGCCATTCAATGAAGGGAGTCTTCCTGTAAGGTACCTTGGTATTCCTCTTGATTCTAATAGAATTTCCAGAAGTGATTGTAGTATTCTGTTAGATAATGTCAAGAAACGGATTGATGGATGGCATAATAAGAGTCTCTCATTTGCTGGGAGGCTTCAACTCATTGCTTCTGTCCTTAATTCTTTGAATGTTTATTGGGCATCTATATTTATTTTACTTCATGGCATTTGTGATGACATTGATAAGCTGCTTAAGTGTTTCCTTTGGAAGACTGATGGTAGGAAGAGCAGTAGGTATAGTGTAGCTTGGAAAGAGGTTTGTATACAGAAAAATGAAGGTGGTCTTGGGCTTAAGTCCTTGCATATATGGAATGAAGCTTTAATGGAGAAACATTTGTGGAATGTTATCATTGATAAGCAGTCTATTTGGGTTAAATGGGTTAAATCTCAATGGTTGAAAGATGATAGTGTTTGGGTAGTAAAGCCTAATCAGGACACTTCATGGTGTTGGAGACAAATTTTGAACCTTAGAGATAAAATTAGAAATTTTGTCAAGTATAAAGTTGGTAAGGGTGATAAGTGTTTCTTTTGGTTTGATAATTGGTGTGAGAGAGGGCCTTTATGTAATATTGTTAACTACACTTATCTGATGATGAGTAATGTAGATAGGAAATTTAAAGTGGCTGATTTAATTAGTAATGAGTGCTGGAATTGGCCTGGCAATTGGAATGATAGGTTTAGTGCTGTGATGGACATCCAAGTGCCTAAGTTAGTTGCCGATGTTGAAGATAATACAGTATGGGTGAATAAAAAGGGTAGAGAAAAGAATTTTTGTGTGAAGGAGGTTTGGAAAGGTATTAGGAGAAGTTATCCCAAAGTGATCTGGTACAACCATGTGTGGTTTAACCAATGTGTTCCTAGGCACTCCTTTATACTTTGGATGGCTGTTAAAGGTAGATTGAAAACACAAGACAGGATATCTAGATGGCTTAACATACAAGATATGAGTTGCCCGTTCTGTAAACTTTGTAAGGATTCCCACAGTCATTTATTTTTCAATTGTGTCTTCTCTAAAAGGTTGTGGGAAAGATTAAAGGGAATGGCCAAACTTAGTCATGTTTCTAATTCATGGGCTCAAGTTATTTCTAGTATAGTGAATGTTCAGGCTAAGAATACCATTTGGAGTATAATTCAGAGACTTATGTTGGGTGCTACAGTTTATTTCATAAGGCAGGAGAGAAACATGAGATTATTTGGTAGTTATGGAAGAACTGAAAATGAATTTGTAGAACCGTGGAGAGGGGGTGAATACGGTTTCTTGGGCTTTTTAGATGTTTAAAAAACTTTAAGCCACGAAGACAACCAAGTGGTTTAACAAAGAACAACCACAAGCACAATCACAACCAAGAGTATATAAAGCGAGTAAAGAACACAACGATATATACTGGTTCGGGATGGGGGGTTTATACCATCCGTACGTCCAGTTGCGAATCCGCGACTCCGATACTAATCACTAGTATAATCCTTTCGGTGGACTATAAACCGTTACAATTCACTCCACCAATATTCAACAATATTGATGCTCACAAAGAAGGAGTTACTACCCAAATGGTATTCCGCCCTCGGAAACCACCTAAAAGAATCTCGCGATTCGACTTAACTCTACAACCAATAAAAACTTCCCACCGGAAGTATCAAACCCCAACTAGATCCCCAATGATCTAGGCTTGGTCACAAAGACACAAGACTTCCCTTACAAACAAGTTGAAAGAATAAGTGTTTGTTTAACAATCAAGCCCTAACCTAACCTAGAGACTCGATTGTAATAGAAAGGGTAGAAGAAGACCCTCGACACAATCACAAGAGTGGATTAGGTTCTTGTGATTCTTCCCTTGCAAAGAAGAAGTGTTCTTTCAATGATGATATATGATAATCAAGAACACTTGATTAGAGATAGAGAGATTTGAGAGAGAAAGATAGTGTTTAGAGAGAAAGAATATAGAGAGAAAGAATAATGGCAAGGGGTGAGGAATACAAGAGGCATGGCTTGGTATTTATAGGCAAAACCCAAAGTTGGGAAAATTTTACCGAGCCCGGCGCGTCCCTAGCGCGTCAACGCGCCAGCAGCGCGCCAGGGCCACTGTAAGATTTTCCCAAGGACTTGGGTTAAGACCTTGTAAATACCATACCATGCTAAACCCCCAATTGTACTTCACACTAAACCTTAACATTAATCATTCTAAGGTTTACCAACTCAAATAGCCAATTTGAAAATCATTTTGTGAAGTAGATATAGAGAAGACAAATTACCAAGGGTTAAAGGGATAGAATGGGTAATTTGAAAGGGGTGTAAATGTAATTCCTCACATGGCATAATTAAGAAGAGAATATGCTATGGAATATTCCACAAGGGAAGGGTTAAGGGTTAACTAAGGTTAGGTTGAAGGTTTAGAGGATAACCATGGTTAAGTAAGAAAGGGTTAAGTTAGAAAGTTAACCATGGTTGGGTTGAGAGGGTTTAAGTGATCATGTTGGTTAGGTTAAGACTTAACCAAGGTTGGATGTTGGTGATGGAGGTTAACCAAGGTTGGATAAGAGAGGTTAGGGTTAGAGATGGCGACTAACCATGGTTGGGTTACAAAGGAATATTCTAAAGGGAATATGCTTTGCTTGGAGAGAAAGGGTTAAGGTTATGAAAGTTTAGGGTAGAAAGAGTAAGTGTGTGTAAAGTTGGGTTGTGAGGGAAGTGTGTGTAATTTGAATGTAAAGTGGGTATGTGAGTAGTGTGTGAAATTTGAATTGTGGTGTGTGAAGTTTGAATTTGTATGGGAGTATGTGAGGGGACAAAAGTACACTTTGTGTAAGGGTGTGTAAGGAATATTAGAGTGTGTAAGAGGTGGAGATGTGATGTGTACTTTAGTGTGTGTATGGATGTGAGTAGTGTGTGTATTTTGAAATTAAAGGTGTGTGTTGGAAAGTGAAAGGAATATTGTGTAGGAGTTTCTGTGAGGGGACAAGAGTTGACTTTTGAGATGGGTGTGTAAGGAATATTGTAAGAGTGTGTAAGAGTGTATGAGGAAGAGGTAATAGTGGTTTAGGGTTTGAGGTAGTGGTTTTGAAGTGGGTGGTTTTGTGTTTGATGGTTTTGACTCAAATGGTTTTATAGTAGGTGGTTTTGGGTTGAGTGGTAATTTGTTGAAAAAGATAATTAAGTAAATATTAAGAATGAATAAAGAGAAGATTAGTAAATAATCTAATTGTCATTAAGAATAAAGAAATTTGACAATTAAGATTATAGGATGAGAAAAATCATAAGTTACTTATTTACTCAAGTAACAATACGTCGAGAATCCATAGTTTCATATCTCGTGACTTTCCACGACTCGACGTTCTCAACTAACACCTTAGTGCAAACAAGTTAAGTGCTTTGCTTAGATGTAAAGCATAACCCAGGTGGGAAAGGATGCATTTACGCAAAGTGACCTTGGACTTAGTTTGACCAATAAGGGAGTAAACCCGTTACGTGATTAGAGAAGACGTAAGCACGGGATATGAGCATATGGATGCTTTCACGTGTTGTTACGTGAAATATATAAGCTCCCTAAGTTTAGAAAGGCCTTGGCTAGAGGCAAGTGTTAGAAAACTTGAGTTGGCGTTTTCCCAAAGTGGGTATGTTGAAAAGTATGATCTCTCAAATCTCAAAACTCGTTTCGAGTGTTTTCAATTAAGCACATAACATATTCATACCTGTATTGAAAGATCCACTTTTGTCGGGTAAGGGGAAAGCCGACTTTGAAAATTCGACCAAAACCATACAGAAGGCTGGCGCGCTCCCGGCGCGTCGGCGCGCGGGCAGCGCGTCAGCATCAGACATGGTTTTTGGCGAATTAGGCTACCGTTTGACGTTTTATGTGTTTTGAAGGTTTATTTGTCATCATCAAAACATTAGGAGATCTTGATCATGTTGCCTCAACAGAATTATTCAAAATCATTGTTGATTCTGTGAGATTTAGGATTATGGGGTTGAAACTGAGAGTTACCACTGATGTTCTGAATGCTGCTGAGGTATGGTGCTTGCCTATTGATAAGAAGCTGAAATACAGGTTCTTTCTTGATGAGTTAATGACTGACAGTATGGATATTGATGGTGAAAGCTGATCTTGTCATGGTTTCTGTCTCATGGTATTGTTGGGATAGTAGTTTGATGGTTTCTTGTTCTGTCTTCGGAGTTTGTATTAGTTTTGGTATGTGGGATTGTAATTGGATCTTTCTTATGGGAGTTTGGTTGCTGAGTATTCCAGGTAGAGGGCTTAGTAGAGAGGCTAATGTTTGGACTGGTGGGGTTCTCTTGATGTGGAAGATTAGATGGTGGAGTAGTGATCTATCTTCTATGTTTTGGGAACATTCTAACTGTTTCAATCTTTTTAGTCCTGTTGCAGGTTTCCTACCTATGGTGAATTTTTACAGGCCTGCTGTTTTGAATGATTATGGTATATGGATTATATATTGCAGCTATGTGTATTATGGGATGGATGAGTTTGCTGATTATCCTGATGATGGCCTGTGGATAGCTTGGTGCAGCATGAATTATACAGTCTTTGAAAGGTCACACTCTTTTTCCTTATTCAGGGTTTTACCCTTGTGTTTTACTTGAAAAGGTTTTTTAAGGAGGTGACTTTCTTTATTTGGGCTGCTATAGCTATCTGTTATATTAGTTATTGGACTTTTATGGTTAGTAACTGTATTGAGTTGGTATGCAAGTATTTTGGAAGAATCTGTATGGCAAATGGGCATGGTAAGAGTATGGTTGGTGAACTTCAGTTGGTTGTTTCTGGTGAAGATATGGGTATTCATAAAGGTTTTGTTCAGTTCAAGATATGGTCTGTACATTAGCTCCTTTTAAATTTAGACTTGGCAGTTTTGCTTTCTAGTTGTTGTCACCATATGGTGATGTTTGGAGGTGCTTTGGTTGACTCCTTGGCATTTTTTCCATGTATTCAGAGTATGGTGATGACTCTAGATTAAGCACCTATTCCTGCTTTGTCTATTTTTGTTGGGAGTTGATTTTGGTCTTTGTTTGAGTATTAGTCCTAGCTTAGTTTTTATATGTATTGTATTGAGCTGGGGTATTTGTCCTACGCCATTTTGTTTTTTGATGGTGCAAGGTGAGGGGTTAAGGATGTATCTTAGTCTTTTGTAACACCTTGCACCTGCCTATTGTTTTGTAATGCCTTTTGGCTTTCTGTTTTTTCCTTTATAATATTTACCTTTGGAAAAAAAAGATTCGAGCACATAAGATGTAAGCTCGTTATGAACAGGCTAAAATCCTCACAATTTAGTGGAAAGGGTTATAATGTGTGCTAGCAAATGTTATCGATCCAAAAATGGACTGCAATATTAATCGGGACACATCTCAAATTTTTTCAAAATTACTGATTTTTCCAGTGGATAGATCCAGTTATTCTAATAAATTACTCCTAAAAGTGTGAAAACAACTAGATTATAAGGACAAACAAAATATAAAAATTAACTCGATATTAGACTTTTCTTATTTACCTACTCACCCCCCCCCCCACACACACACTTAAGTTAAACATTGTCCTCAATGTGATAAACGAACTTAAAAGTATGAAAGTAGGGAAATGAGAAAATAACGCTTTTATTCTTCTGTCCAATCTTCTTTTTCTTGCAATCAACACCTGCATTATTAGAAAACAAAAACAAAAAAACAAAAAGCATTGGAATTTTATTCAAAGTAGTGGCACACCCCACACTTAAGTTTGACCAAGTGGTAAAACTTTGGGGTGTAGACACTGAAAATTAAAACATCAAAAATAAACACACGGTTGCCTCCCGAGAAGCGCTTGTTTTATTAACGAGTCCTCAGCCGGACTCTAACTTCGAATAGATTATGTTGGAGTATTGTTATGCTTCCTTATAGGAATGTACACCACATTTCTTATCACAATTCCCTCCCCCGTTTCATCTATGTTTTCCAATGTAACTTTTTCCCATGCTCTAGGAAGAGCATCATAGATAAAACCAGTATTGTGTGGCCAAGGAACCATGTCCTTATGTGGAGCCATGAATGTGATTTCTTCATATTCAGATTCGAATGGAATTTCTTCATTAGAAATTACGTTTAATTTCTCTTTATCATAATAGAGTTTAATTCGGTGCCCATTTACAATTAAACTTCCACCATGTTTGTCATAAAGTTCAACATAACCCGATGGAAATCCATGTTTCACTACATATGGTCCGAACCATTTTGGTTTGAGTTTTGGAGCTTTAAACTTGTATTTCATATTGAAGAGCAGAACTTTATCTCCAGCTTTGAATTGTTTTCGAATTCTCAGCTTTCTATCGTGATAAGCTTTGGTTCTTGCTTTGTATAGCTTGGAGTTTTCATAGGCTTGAAGTCTTAACTCATCGAGTTCATTCAATTGCAAAAATCTCTTTTCTCCAGCTATTTTTAAATCAGGATTACAGCTTCTTAATGCCCAGTAAGCACGATGTTCAAGTTCGAACGACAAATGACATGTTTTCCCATACAAGAGTCTGTATGGTGTTGTACCAATTGGTGTCTTATACACTGTACGAAATGCCCATAGAGCGTCATCTAATTTCCTTGACCAAACGGCAGGATTATCTTTAACCGTTTTTTCAAGTATTCTTTTTATAGCTCTATTGGTATTTTCGACTTGACCACTAGTTTGTGGGTGATAAGCTGTAGCAAAACGATGATGAAATCCATATCGTTTCATTACTTTCTCCATTTGTTTATTACAGAAATGGGATCCTCTATCGTTTATTAAAGCTTTAGGGATTCCATAGCGAGCGAAAAGCTTTTTGAGAAAGTTGACAACAACTCGTGCATCGTTAGTAGGAAGAGCTTCAGCTTCAACCCATTTGGAAACATAATCGATTGCATCGAGGATATATTCGTATTTGTGTGAGGGAAGGGTCCCATAAAATCAATTCCCCAAATGTCGAATATTTCGCAGACTTGAATGCTCTTTTGAGGCATTTCGTCTCTACGAGAAAGGTTACCGAATTTTTGGCACGCATCGCAGTTTTGAACGAGAGTATACGCTTCTTTGAAAATTGTGGGCCAATAGAATCCAGCATCAAAAACTTTTTTAGCTGTAGTTGAAGGACCATAATGTCCCCCAGTTGGGCCATGATGACATTCATCAAGAATTTTTCTTGTTTCGGCACCCAAAACACATCTTCGGATCATTCCATCCTTGCACATTTTAAAAAGGTAAGGTTTTTTTCCCAACAATAGTGTTTTAGTTCCGAAAAGAACTTACTACGTTGGTAGTGACTCATCCCTTTTTTAAGAATATCTCCTGCAAGATAATTTGCGTAATCTGCAAACCATGGTACTTCCTCATCATCATCTTTATCTATTGTCATGAGAGTTTCATCTGGAAAATAATCGTTAATTTCATTTTCTTTTAATTCTTCCAAATTCGGATTTTCGAGACGTGACAAATGATCGGCTGCAAGATTTTCTGCTCCTTTCTTATCTTTTATTTTGATATCGAATTCTTGGAGTAGTAAAATCCATCTGATAAGACGCGGCTTTGCATCTTGTTTGGTAAACAGATATTTGAGTGTGGAATGATCTGTAAAAACTATCGTTTTTGAAAGCACGAGATAAGATCTGAATTTGTCGAATGCAAAAACTACGGCTAATAATTCCTTTTCTGTAACCGTATAGTTTTGTTGACCATTGTTGAGTATTTTACTAGCGAAGTATATAGGACGAAAATGTTTTCCTTCACGTTGTACTAAAACAGCTCCAACAGCGAAATCGCTTGCATCACACATAAGTTCAAACGGTAGTGACCAATTAGGTGCAACCATAATTGGGGCACTAGTCAATTGACTTTTCAATGTTTCGAAAGCTTTAATGGAATCTGCATTGAAATCAAAAACATAATCCTTTTCTAAAAGTTTAGTCATAGGACGTGATATTTTTGAAAAATCTTTGATAAAACGGCGGTAAAAACCGGCATGTCCTAGAAAACTTCTAACGGCTTTAACGTTAGTTGGTGGTGGTAATTTGGTGATAACATCTATTTTTGCTTTGTCTACTTCCATTCCTGAACTTGATATTTTGTGTCCTAGCACAATTCCTTCAGTTACCATGAAATGGCATTTTTCCCAATTAAGAACTAGATGTGCAGCTTCACATCTCTCAAGCATTTTATCGAGATTGAAAAGACAAGTTTCAAAAGAATCACCAAAAACGAAAAAGTCATCCATGAAAACTTCCATAGCTGTCTCAAGCATGTCTTGGAATATTGCGATCATACACCTTTGAAAAGTAGCAGGTGCATTACATAGACCAAAGGGCATACGCCAATATGCGTAGGTTCCAAAAGGACATGTAAATGTAGTTTTCTCTTGATCGGCTGGATCGATAGGAATTTGGAAATATCCCGAAAAACCATTAAGGGAGCAAAAGTATTTGTTCCCTGCTAATCTTTCGAGCATCTGATCCATGAATGGTAGAGGAAAATGATCTTTCCTGGTGGCTTTGTTAAGTTTTCTGTAATCAATACATACTCGCCATCCAGTGACAGTTCTAGTAGGAACTAATTCATTCCTTTCGTTGGTCACTACGGTCATTCCTCCTTTCTTCGGAACACAATGAACTGGACTCACCCATGGACTATCCTCGATAGGATAAATAATTCCTGCGTTAAGAAGTTTAATGATTTCTTTCTTAACAACTTCTTTCATATTGGGGTTGAGTCGACGTTGTCTTTCTACAACGGGTTTAGTACCTTCTTCACAATTGATTTTGTGTTTGCAAAAATCTGGGCTAATTCCTGGAATATCAGAAGTTTTCCACGCAAAAGCGCGTTTATGCTTCTTAAGAACAGAAACGAGTCTTTCTTTTTGATTTGTTTCGAGCAACGACGATATGACTACTGGAAGAAGTGAATTTTCTTCTAAGTAGGCGTATTCGAGATTATTGGGAAGAGGTTTGAGTTCCAAATCAGTGGGTGGTTCTTCCAGAGATGATTTGATTTTCATTTGATCTTTTTCAGTGATATCTTCAAATTTCTCTTCTTTCTCTTCTTCTTCTTCCTCTTCAAATTTTACTTCCATGAATTCTTCAAATTCTTTATCAGAATCTGTTTCACTGATCTTTTCGGAAGTAGTCATGAATGGTTTCGAATCGTCAAGTAATGCATCCAATTCTTCTTCAGTGACTTCATCAATTACATTGATGTTATAGCATGTGTCATCACTGGAATTTGGATATTTCATTGCTTTGTCGATTAAGAAGGTGATTCTATCTTCTCCTACTCCAATATTGAGTTCTCTGCCTTTGACTTTGATCATGGCATCAGCGGTGTTTAAGAAAGGTCTTCCTAAGATTAAGGGTACTCGACTATCTTCCTCCATTTCTAATATGACAAAATCCACAGGAAAAACAAATTTACCAACTTGAACGAGCATATTTTCGGCAACCCCAACAGGATATTGGTATGTATGGTTGGCTAATCTAATACTCATCTTGGTAGGTTTCAATGTATTGATAGAAAGTTTAGAATACAATGAATAGGGCATCAAATTGATACTTGCACCTAGATCGGCTAAAGCATCGCATGTGATGTTGTTTCCTAATGTACATGGTATAAGAAAACTTCCGGGATCTCCGAGTTTTGGTGGAATTTTGTTTTGGATAATAGCAGAGCATTCTTCATTGAGAATGGTAGCGGAAATTTGTTCCAAGTTGTTTCGATTATTAAGAAGTTCTTTCAAAAATTTCCCATAATTGGGCATTCCAGCTAGAACATCAACGAGGGGTACGTTAAGTCTAACTTCCTTGATCATCTCAATAAACTTCTTATTTCGCTCCTCTCTTCTTTCTTTTCTTAGGGCTTGTGGATAGGGTATTTTCGGTGTGTAAGGTTTTATTGGTTGAACGGTATTTTCTTTGGTTGGTGTTTGGGTTGGTTTTTCTTTAGCTGCTTCTTCTTCAGCTTCTTCCTCATCCTCATCTTGAATGATAGGATCATCGGTAGGAACGGGTGGTGGATCGTATGAGAGACCACTTCGAGTGAATACAGCATTGATATGCTCATTTCTGGTTTGTGGTGGACGATAACTCTTATCGTTTGATCCAGACGGTTTTGGATTGGATTGGGTGTTACTTGGTAATGTACCAGGAATTCGAGAAGAAAATTGATTAGAAAGTCTACCAAATTTTTGTTCAAGATCCTGGATGGAAGCTTGATGATTTTTCTGACCTTGCTCAACTTTGGTTTTGAGATTGAAAAATTTAGTTTTTACGAACTCATTTGTAGCTCTTTGAGTAGTTACGAAATCTCGCATCATTTTTTCGAAATCAGATTCTTCCTTTTTATCGGAATTTTGTGGGTTTGGATTGTCAGTTCGAGGTTGAGAATCACGGTTGTTATCCCTTTGTTGGCGGTCTTGCCAATTTCCAGAACTTCTTCCGTAATAATTACCACGAAAACCTCCTCCACGATATCCTCCTTGGCCATGGTTGGCTTCCCCTTCGTTGGGTTTATTCATACGTTGGTCATCACACTCGGATGACGTGTGATTTCCTCCACAATTATTACAGCCATCTCGCATTTCTTTCATTTCTCCTTTTATATCTTTGTATTGCGAGTCGATTTTAGAAGTCAAGGCTTCTATTTTCTCCATGAGTTTCGAATTATCTGAACTTTCGGCAAAAGCAACGGTTTTCCGTAAGGGTTTGGTTTTGGAATCTTTTGACCAATCGAGTTTAAGGAGTACTCGATCTTCGAGAGTTGATATGCCTCGTTAGGAGTTTTGTAAAGAAAAATTCCTCTGGCATCAAGGATTGCTTGGGATGCTTCATCAAGACCATGATAAAAGATTTGAATTATTGTTCCTCGTCCTAAATTATGACCATGACAACTTCGAAGCAAATCTTTCATGCGAAGCCAAGCTTCGACAAGAGATTCATTAGGATTTTGTGTGAAAGCACGGATTTCTCCCATTAGTCTATCATACATGGCAGGTGGAAAGAATCGGCTTACAAAAGCTTGCCTCATCGCCTCCCAATTATTGATAGTTCCTGGGGTTAATTCGTTATACCATACTTTGGCATCTCCGGCGAGTGATGATGGAAAAAGTTTGAGCTTAATAGCATCGACATTGGTATCTCCATAACGAAACATGCCACAAATTTCAATGAATTCGGCAATGTGTTTATGCGGATCGGCCCGCGAACGGCCATCAAATTGACGGTCTTTGATCATAGAAAGATGGTGACCTTTAACGGTAAAGTTTTCACCAAGGTCGGCAACAACAATAGCAGCTCCAGGAGTGGGTGCTACGGTTCGATTGGCGGCCCACATGGGTTGATCGTCAGCCATGGGTATTGGTTTAAAAAGATTGGAATCGGATGTTCGTCGGAAAGATTATCAAACCAATTAAGAATAGATGAAGATCTCTTCTTACGAAACAAACTTTCGGGATTGGATAAAGGTGTACTAAGCTTTTTAGTAGTAGAACGAGTGTTCATACAACTACCAAAAGAATCGAGTCAATTACCTAAACAAAAGAACCAAAAAAAATTAAACAGAAAGTTCTATCCGATCCGGTTGGGTATCAATCCGATCGGATGGACGACTCGGTAAAATTAAAAAAACTGGAATCCGATCGGTTGGATGCTTCTGTGATTTTTTTTTAAACGAACACGAAAAGAAACGAACTTTCAAAAACTTAAAAGAAACACAATCAAAATCCCCGGCAACGGTGCCAAAAACTTTATGTGCGTTTTGTTAGTGCAGGTTTTAAATTTATAAGGGTGAATTACCGAATCTAGAAACAACACATACGAGCAAGTGTACTCGTCCGTTATAGCAAGATATGATGGTAAGTCGGGATCATTCGCAGGGATTTGTGAGTGAATCAGAATATAAGTCTAAAAGTAAATCTCTAATGTACGCAAATAAGATAATAAGCAAATTCAATAATTTAAAAACTACACTTGTTTAGACTAGTTTTCTACTTAATGACACACATGATTGTGATAACTTTTGATAACATGTTGGTTGTGATAATCAGATGGTGGTCTAATCTATTGTTTCTACAAGTTAAACCTTCGTCAAGATTTTAGTTCATAAAAACAAGCTTTAAGTATAAACCAATCAATTCAAGATCCATCCAAGGTTCATAAGGTATGGTGAATATCTTAAAACAAGAACTAACTCTTATTACAAATCAAATACTCTTAGGAAATGGTCATTACAAAAGGTAACCCATTCATAGACAAAAAGGTTACAATTGTTTATAAACATCTAAACTTTCGTCCAATTAAAGGTTTACAAACAATCCGATTTGATGTTATAAAAGCATTCTCATTACAATCATACTTCTTGTTTCTTTGTTTAGTCAAGAATAATTATGGTGAAAAACAATCATTCATAGACAAATGATTATAACTAGTTGAATAATAACAAATCTTTCGACCCTTGAAACTATTATCAATTAGTTAACCTTGATTCAACAAATGTCACTATGAAACTTAAGGTACAATTGGATCTTAGGATTGACTTGAAATTGAATTAAAACATGTTATCACAATCATCACTATCACTAAGCATAAAACATCATCAAAACAAGTGTAAAAAGGCTACTAGCCACTCATAGCAAACATGCAAATAAACTCAGAATATTTAACATTAGAATCCATGGTTTTAAGTCTTACAATGCTTTGAAATTGATAACAAATGACAAGGTATTGATAACCTAAGTATTGGTGATGATTTCTTGAGATTTTTGGCCTCCAAATGTTGCTTCCTTGGTCCTCCAAAGTTTCTGGTTCTTTCTGCACGAATTTGCCTTCTTTGAGAGCTAAATGATGATAGTAAATGAGAGTAGTAATGAGAGTAATTGATCTCTTGAATTGTTGTCTTGAATGGTGTACTCTTGGGGTCCTTTTAGGCTTGTCAAATACTCCTAGTAATGAATAGGGACATAAATGCTGGAGCTTGGACAACAAGACACTAAGAAGGGCCTAGAACATTGGGACAAAAGACCAAGATTCGTGCACAAGAAACTATAACTTTCAGCAGAAATGTCCATCCGATCGGTTGCGGGTTGGCACCAATCGGATGGAAGTGGTAATTGTGGCTATCCGATCGGCCAACCGATCGAATGGTAAGTTCTGGTTGCTTTGGACTTTGACTTTTCTTGCGTAGATCTTTATGCACTATCCAAACTTGATTAACTCTGAACTTGGAACTTTGAGATGACAAAAACTTAGGTTCTCCTTATGAAATGCGTCACAGATTAGACTTTGAACTTGGGAATCTTCGTGTAATCGCATATACTTCATTTTCTTCACTTTTTCTCCGTTTTTCCTACATTTGGCTACATATGCTACAAAAACATACTTTGATACGATTTAGTGGCAAAAGCATATAAAAGTAACCAAATAACATACACAAAAACACTAATAACGCTTCTAAAAACATGTTAAATTTGAGCGTTATCAATTATTCAACTAAATTTTTAGTTAACCCAAACACTCCTTTTTAAAACGGTATTTTACTTTCATTAGCTCTAACCACATAATTTGACTCTTACAAATTTTAAGAAATGTTTTATTTTATTTTTCAAGGACATCTTCAAGCTTGTATACAAAGTAACATTTAACCACAAAATTTCTAAGTATACTTTGCGAAACATTTTTCATATTATATTCCGCTTTAATGGTAATTTGATACATGGATCGTACTCCATTTTAAAAACCATTTGTTTTTAAAATAATAGCTACGAGGCTCTGGTACCAATTGTGAAAACGTAAAGGGGGGGGGGTGAATACGTTACCGTTTAAAAACTTTATTACTTGTTGTATCAAATGTTCATTTTTAGCTTGTTCTAATATGAAAGATGTTACTTGTAGTTTATGACTAACATAACTTAAAACATGTTATCACACAAGTACAATCAACAAGTCACAACACAAACAATCACATAATGCAAACATCAAAGTAAAGAAATAAGTAAAATGAAAGTGCAAACCGTCCACAACACGAGTATTTATCGTGGTTCGACTACAAGGACTCTTTTCCTTGCCTTACGTCCACGCCCCGAGTACCCAACTCGAGAGTTACTTCACTAGATCAACAACCTCCCTTCTCGGCGGAGAAAACCTTACACGTCGCTTACAAGATTACCGACACTAAGCTAGATGTCGAGTTCTTTTACAAGGGTACAACCACTCCCTTCATCGCCTATACAATATTTCTGACACTAAGCTAGATGTCGAGTTCTTTACCAAGGGTACAATCACTCCCGCTATGTTTTGTGGCCCAACATAAAAACCTTGTGTTTTATGGCACAAACACATAAACCATCTAATCTATATTGTGATGATACAATGATGATCCAAGACATAAAAGTCTAATGGATATGAATGACTAATCTACATGAACTTCTTGAATAAGAAGTCTTCAATCATTGAGGATGTCAAGTGCCCTTGAATCTTCATATGTTGGAATGCTTTAATGAATGATGACTTCAAGATCTTGTAACCTTCTTGGTTGATCATGAAGTATGATATGCTTACAACAATGATGAATGTTAGCAACATTATGATCATTATGTAAAGGGTGAATCATGTGTGTATCTACATGGTTAGCTACTGATTTAGATATATGTTTTATGATAGAGAGGATGTATGTTCAAAAACATCAACCAAATGAGAAAACCATGGGCTGCTATTTATAGCCAAAGGCTTCAGCAGACCCACGGATCCGGCGGAACCCTTTTGAGGGTTCCGCCCCTTATGCCCGAAGGTTCCGCCCCTTATGCCCGAAGGTTCCGCCAGAACCAGACATACTAATATTCACAATAACTTTCAATATCTACCAATGTCACATCAAGTTTACTTCTAGTCAAACACACAATAGATAAATCCAAAATGTGTAAGAGGTCTTATGGAAAGTCAAACACTCAACCTTTCCATAAATGCACATGATGTGATGTATATATATATTTCTATTTTAAGATTAAGAAATATATATGAAAGTAAACTTGTAAAATGTATATATTACCTAAGTAATGTTGTTATAGTAAGTTAATGAGTTACTAAAAATGTTTGATTCCTAATGTCATCACATTTTTATCATTTGTAAAACTTACTAATATTACTTTAACACCTAAAGTGTCACTTATTCTATTTGACACCTGAAGTGCACTTTGACACATAAAATACTTAAAGACCCAAAAAGTATTTTAGTCATTCTAAATGGTTGGTCAAGGGGTTTGATCATAATGCTACATAACAAACATGTACGAACCTGTGTTATAGCATACGATGACTCGAGACGTTGAGGGGTGTTGAATGTTTGTTGAGACAAAGTATGATTACAAGTAACTTGTACATTTTACGTTATGTATCAAGTTATACGTTTGTCATCAATCAAAACAAACGAGACTGTATAGATTAAATATCGTAATATTTGCACTAACAAACTTTTCATTAACAAACTTTTTTATGTATAATAATGATGATATCGTTGTCATAGTTGTCATATTGGATATTTTAAAAAATGCGATGATTTACACACTTTTATTCTTTTATTTGTACATTTGAATGCACAATCTATTAAAGTATGATGTCAATATTGTATATACATCTGATGCGTGTATTAAAATATCCTAATCAATACTTTATGTGTACGGTGTGCAAATCAATTTCCTTTCTAAAACCATGGTTTACGTCTAGTTACGTTTTCTTGCGGGACGACCTGTGTCTCAAATGTCTCCATCTTTATATTCCAAGTCTCCTCTTGAGATTAATTTTCCTTTCCACAAATATTGAAAAACATATACTCCTTTTGTTTTATATTTTTAACTGCTTCAAGGGCCTTTCTTTAAATAAAAGATGTTATTCAAGGACAACACACTAAAAAACCAACAATAATCGGTGTCACCAATATTAGCTTTGATATATCAAGATAGTCATAGAGTTATGTCTAATATCTTGTACGTTTTGACATACTTCAGTGATCTTTTTATATTTGAATTAGTTTTCAAAGACTTGTGATATTAGCAGAATGTTTTGAACTAGAGATTAATACCGTAAGGGTAATAAAAGTGATCGGCGTGCTCATTTTATTTGTAACAATGACATGAAACAAGTGACAAGGTCCAATCCTGTTTCGAAGACTGAGAAAATGCAGAACTCATGTGTTCAACATTGAGTGAATTTTGCAACGTATTATTCGAAAGTATGTAAATGAAAACAACTTGTAAGGTATCTACATTACGATTAGTCAAAAATATATATCGTAGACATGAGTTTGTTTATTAATTTCCTTCGTTTCTAATTTTGTATTAATTGAAAATATCTACATGCTTAGTAGTACTAATTTATAATAATTTCATGAGCAGGTGTCAAAGTTGAAACGAGAAGAGGGGCGCAACAGACGGAACCCAAACCCATGTGAAACGACCAAAGTTCCATTCTACATGTGATGGAGACACAATTATTATATTTTCTTTCCATTTTTTGGTCACATGCTAGGGTACAAGTGTGCAACTACTTCCATACGACACTTAAATGATCATAGCCATATACTTATTGCACAGGGTTTCAAATTTTTAAAAGCCTTAAACATATATCTCGTTATAAACTTGAGGTTTTAGAATGGGAGGATATGCACACCACTAAACATGATGTGCACACCATCAATCGTACATAACGGTGTTGTATTGTGTGCATCAGTGGTATGATTTAATGGTGAAAGAATCAAAAAATATAGTTTGCATCACCTTTTAGAATTCACTTCTAACAAAAATGATTACCATTGTACAATCTTATCTTGTAAATATTTGGTAAAATTTAAGATGGATTATCAAAAGACTATGTTTTTTGTCCCATATTTGGTATAATGTATTATTTTTATTATTATCGTATTATTATATAAATTCTCGCACAAGACTTTCATTAGCTCAACTACGGTACTCTAATTAATCATGCTAAAAACTGATGAAATTATATGTAATCTACTAGTTTGAAGTATTAAGGGGTGGCTAAATTCTACAACTAACCTTTTTGAGTTCTAATCTTGTTGTATGCAAATTATCTTAAAGTGATCATTGGAGCCTTCTTAAAAAAGCTTAGAACTATGATTAGCAAAACTAAGATTGAAAAGCTGCCTAGGCTTTTCTTTAAATCACACTAAACATTTTTCTAGTTTTAAGAATCTCATAACGTCTTTTATTTAGTTAAGTATCAAGACCAACAACAAATTCCTCATCTTCACATTCATTATTTGCCTTATCACCTTCAACTAAGTTAACAAGCTTTGTAGCTCGACATAAAATTGAGGAATGGCCAACTTCAATTCTTGGCACCAGTAACACTTTGTGCCTACAAAACGAGCATGTGGGTTATTAGATTACGACATATGTGGAGGTACTAATGGTCGGTGTCTTCCTCTTTTTAGCATCAACTCCATGTGTGGATCTAGAGTGATCTTGTATGCCACAATAATACCAAGATTCACATTTACATTAGAATGTTTTATCCAAGTGAGAGAAAGCTAGAGAGAGAAAGAGGGTTAGATTAAAGAGATGGTTAGTTTCACACACATGAAATGAAGACGCACACCCTCTCTACATGTGGAAAGGGTATTTAGCTCGGTCACTTGGATCGTATGGGCTTGGATGGGTCGAACCTATGGACTAACTAATGGACTTGGTCCATTAGTTATCTTACAACTTATACATGTTTAAGCCCATTAAACTATTACTAATATGCTACAACTATTACTAGACTCGTATATACTCTAATAATTGTCACTTTAAATGCTAACAATCTCCCTCTAAAGGGTGATCATTCACTCCATATAGATGATAAAAATCATGGCTTGATCTTGATCTTCATTATTTAAGTCTTGTTGTGCATCCCCCTATTCCAAACATGTCGTGCGACTCTAATGTTCCAAGCCAAAGTTAATGCTCTACGGACCTGAGAAAAATACATGCTAAGAGTGTCAACACAAAGTTAGTGAGTTCATAGGTTTATGTAAATGTAAATGTCAAGTGCAGACTATAAGATTTTAGTGTGTATGACCATTATAACACATACAATGTCATAGAAAAAGTGTTACCATTTGCCCAAAGCTCATGATCCCGAAGCCTTAATATTTCTAGTTATGTGCCCCTGCACGTGTTCCTTTCCGCTAATATTCGAGTTCCTCAAATGATTATGTGTGTGTTTAACATACCAATCAAGTAGGGCAACTACCCGTACGGGGGTTTCAACCCAATAGATCAATTCACAATATTCGCAATTACTACGTAATTAACGGTCCATGATATGTAATTTAGGCAATATGTAAATGTTTTGTAAACTTGTGGCCACATGTAAAAGCAAGCAATGTATTTAAGTAAACGAGCATGTATTCTTACCCGAAAAGTAGTTTATAAAACAATTAAGCGAGTAAAAGTGAGGCTATGAATTCACCTTAAGCCAAGTGATATCGAGTAATGAAATATAATAGATGAGGATGTGGGAAGTGAGGGGTGGGGAAGGGAAGGAAAAGACACGTTTGTTGAAAAGTTTTTAAGAGAAGCTCAATTTTGCTCTTATTATCATATTAAATTGGTAATTGCCTTTTTTTCTTTTTTATTTATTTATTAATCAACAAACAAAATATAAGTAGATGGAATGTTCCAAAATATGTGTGCTTGGACAATAATCTAAAACACTGATAGCCCATACAAAACTAGTAACAATAATAATAACACATACCGATATTAATATACATCGACTAACAACCACATGCAAAAGCGTGATGTCTTTTAATCTCATTCAAATAGGTTCAAATATGTTTCAAAAACGTTTAATGTACTAGTACTCGTTTTAATTTTTCAAATAGAACGTCTAGCTTTTGTCAGTATCAAAACCAAAAGAATTTCTATTAAAATTATAAAAATATATATATGAATATGCGCAACATGGCTATAAATATTTTCGAAAGCTCATTCCCTATAATTGGACGACATTTTTTAATCTATTATCAATGCACCTTTGTTGATTTATTCGGATACCAAGGATAAAGTCGAAGCTTTAATGTTATTAAATAATTTGTCTAACAAGATATCAGAAACTAAAGGTGATATAATCGGACAAACTTTTAGCCCTTTAATGATTTTGTATTACTCTAAATGGAACTGCTTTATCTTACATTTTCATGATAGATGATTGAAAAACTAGATTGTTATATATGGTAGATAGTAAAACGGTTTTCTTTTTTTCACTGCTAAACTTTAATAACACTATAGAATACTCGCGCAAAGCGACAGTTTATATCAGCAAATAATTATATTTGTGAAATCGTGATTTTTGTTCGACCATTGATACAAAGCGTGTGTTTTTTAAAATACAAAACATGTGTTTTTTAAAATATATAGTGTGTGCTTGAAAAAGTTGTCAAATTTAAAATTGATCAAGTTTAAGGTGTATTAAGAAATACTTGAATGTAATTTAGACAAACTACGTTAATTTAAGTGTCAAGATTCAAGATTTCAAGAATGCAGATTCACTCTTAATACGTATTAGAGATAGAAAAATGCATGTCTTACTAGTGTGTAGTACACTTGCATAACATAAACCCGGCCGAAATCAGTGTGGGCAGCAACCTGATTTGCCTTAGACGTTTGAGAATTCACAACTATAATTCCATACGTATTTCAAAAGATAACCATGAATTTTACGTGTCCAACCGAGATGAGGTAAAAAGATACAAGTTATCTTATCTATAGAAAGTTTGCTAAACTGACATTCTGAAAGCAATACTTTAGAATACAAAATTGTAAAAAAGAGGTTCTTACAATAGTTCAGCCCCTGTTGCTTTGCTTTAGAGCACGTCTTATTTATGTTGTTTTGTTCTCTCGGTTCTTGCTTTGATGGCTTAACATATTCAATAAAAANAAAAAAAAAAAAAAAACAACTTGTATCGCTAACCGAATTTTTATTTTTCAAAATTTCCTTTTCTTTTTTTCCCCCTTGAAATCTTGAATAGTTTTTGTATTGATTTTATTTTATGTGTAGTAAGCAACCCATGAAAGTTCCCAACTTGCCTTGATCAACCATTTATTTACATCAATAAAATGGACTGAGCATGAAATTATGTTGGTAAATTTGGGTTTGGGACATTGGGTTGGATATGTATTAATGGACCCATGTAGCTGTTTCTAGGTCAACGCTCTGTATTCTAGTTCACAATCAGTTTTAGGTGTGTTTCTGGTTATCGGGTTGTTAGATTTATTCGTTTTGATTAGTTTAGCTAAAAGAAATTTTTAGTAAAACCAAAACTGAATTCAAATTGGATAACCGAACTGAAAACGAATTTAAATTCAGTTCGGTTATCGGGTTGTTCGGTTTATTCAGTTATGTTAGTTTGGTTAAATTCTTTTTGGGTAAACCGAAATGAACCAAATTCAAATGGATTAAACCGAACCGTAACCCGAATTACATAAATTTAATTATTTAATTATATAGATTTTTTATAACCAAAAAAATTTCAAGCTTAAAAGTTGTTATATTTATGCTATAAAAGAGTTTTTATTGTTTTCTTTTAAATTTAATATATAAAAAATATATATTTTTATGTAAATTCGGTTTTCAGTTCGGTTTTCGGTTTGTTTTCATATTTCCAAAACCATAACCGAACCGAAAATCGAATATTTAATTTGGTTCAGTTCGGTTTTGGCAATTCGGTTAGGACTTTTTTTTGGTTCGTCCGGTTTCAATTTTCGGTTTTTGTGAGCGAAACCCAAATTCTGCACACCCCTACCCATTCATCCAAATTCCTTACAACTAAATGTTGTATATTTTGGCAGTTGCTTCATTGTGTTTTTCAAAAGTAGAAAGGTAGAAAAGTATTTGATAATCTTTCTATGAATGATTTGAGAATTCTACTGAATATGAGATTGTGTAGGTCAGAACTAGTGCCTTAAGTCCTGACTAATGATCACTGTATGGAGCATCATATTCAAATCCTTAGTATCAGAAGTTGGACTTCTAAAGATGGGAAATACACGTTATCAGTACACCATCAAATGACAAGTGCTTGAGTTTTATAATCCACTTAAAGTGCATAGGGACAATTCAGCTCGAGGACCTGTTTTATGTTTTATGCTGCTCAAATGTTACAAGAACGGTTAAAATTTGAATTGTTGTTGTGACGACTAATGCACATTCTTGAGGACAAGAATATTTTTAAGAGTGGCGTACTGTTATGGCCTTATGGGTCAATTTAGCACAAGAACTCATCAACTTCTTTCCAATAGTTCGAGGACCCTTCTGTTACTTTTAATAGTTGGTTGAATTGGTATAAAATAGGGAAACTAGTTTTTCTTTTTGAACGACAATGTAGTATCAAAAGCAAGCTAGTGAGAAACTAGGCGCACAAGATTACATAGAAGTGAAGATAGCATTACAAGGGTTATAGAGACAATCCAAGTGTAGGAGAAAAGTTTAATATCGTTTAAGATCAAATCCTTTGATGGCTGTTTACGAACACAACATTCTTTCTGAACCTCCATAGAACCCATAACGTAGTTTAGTCAGCACCAGGACTTTGTCTGCAATTCCATCGTATCCATAGCAAATTCAACTAAAGGGGGCTTGAGGTTCCACCACATGAAGACTTTTTCCCAAGTTGATTTTGCAATGTCACAGGAAACGAACAAGTGATTTACTGTCTCAATATCATTATTGCAAACGGGACAACGGACAGAATCTAAGTCAATCCCTCTCCTATGACACGGGTTGGGAGACGATCTAAGGCAAGTCTCCGTGTGAACACATACACATTTATGGGGATTAACTTGTTCTACCTATGGGGTTGGGGAGTTGCGGGGCGAGTATGGAGAGTGTGTGATGACGCATATTCTTGACCGAAAAGATCCTACTGTCTCCGATTAAGCATTCCCACGAATTATCAGTGTCCTAGAGGTGTAGATGAGAAACGTGACTTACCAATTCAGAAAGTTCATGATGTTCAGCAATTGATCTGATGGGTGACCGACCGGGACCAGTTGAAGAACAGCCCAGGAGGTAAATTTGGGTCAAGAGCAGGCCCAATATGAGGCGGAATCACATCACTATGGAGCACAGAAGTAGGAGTGGGGGCATATTGACCAGGGGAGATCAATGAGGGATGACGATCACTAATGAGGCAATTTTTTTGTTCAGCTCTAACCGAAACAATCGAGGGAAGGTTGAACAAAGAGGTGGGCCTCCTAACAACGATCTAACCAAAAACTAGTGGAGAGGCCGTTACCAATCTTTTTTTTGAACAATGAGGGAAGATCGATTCCAAGTAAGATCATCTGACATTATTGCCAGGGACATGGACGGAACTAGGGGTAGTGAAAGGTTTCACAGGACCTCGATGAAATTTTGTTTCGTAGTATTAATCTTCGTAAAAACACCGAATTTTCTAAAATGCACCCGGCCTCAAATGCATTGTGTTTATAGTTATTGGCATATTGCTTATTTATTCCATCTATAGGTGGAAAGTGAACTTAGTTTTCACTAAACTTAATTATTTTAAATGAAAATAGTACTTTTTTGTTAATTTTTTTCCTGATACAAAAGTTAAAAGAAATTGTGCACGCGATCGCTTTGGTTCCGTCCGTGAGTATTACAAATAGAATTATTCTCAAGTATAATGATGAATTCCACAAGGTGGTTTTCTGTGAATTGGATTAATTGAACTGTTCTCAGTTGATCAACTTTCATTGAAACCTTATCATTCAATCACAAATATAATCGTTTTGTTAACCGAATTCCATTTATTCAAATCTTATCAGCTGAGGCCTAAAGGAGCGATGTTTAGCTAGTCAACTAGGACATCGATAAAAGTTCACAATAAAATCAAATACTATAATACATCTTCTTCGCATTCAGCAACAGAAGTGTTTAATTAGAAATACAAATTGAGGAATTTACAGCATACTAACTTACTTACCAACCTTTGCCAATCAACCATAGCCAATCTGAGATTACCCCGGCAAAAATACCTCCCACGAGAAACAACACAAGTATATTCCCTAAGGCGTTTTGTTCCGGCCCCTAAATAACAAAACAAGGTCATTTAACAATAACGTACATGAGAATTACACAGGCAACGCCGTATACACTAAATAAGATTATAAGAATAGAAACACAAATGAACATTCTTGCTACGAAATAATTTTGTACGTATTTTGCCAATGGGCATTGTGCTTTCATATTTTATAAGAATGATGAACTTCTTTCCAATCTAAAACTGTGATAAAGATCATTTTTTTAGCATGGAAAAAACAAACCTTGTAGCCTTTTGGAGCAGCAGTAAGCACGCAAACGGTAAGGTAACCGTTAGATAACCCCAAAAAAGATGTCAAAAATATCATCCAACCTTGATCAGCGTACTTAGCAGTGAAATAGAATGCGGGAATCAGAAAGAATCTTGCAAGAACGGCTATCTTGAGTCCCTTTCTTGACTCCAAATTTACACATTCAATAAGCGGGATGTATCGTCCTATGAGGTCCCAAACATTGTACATAGCAATCAGAAATATGGCATACCTGAAATAGACGGTCTTTTGATTAGCAAGTAACAGCGGGATATAAATATATTTGAATAAATCCCTGCTTCATTATTGAGTTTTGATGTTACCATGAACCCAAGCTATGTTTTCCAGTGTCTTCAGATAAAAATCCAGGGAAAATAGATAACGTTAAAAGGTATATTAGAAACATATCCAATGCGTAATCTATGTTTTCTGCTATCAACTGTCGGTTGGTCAATCTTTCTGGTATTGCAGATTCGGCCTGAAAACACAATTGAAGATTGTTGATGACTGTAGATTATTAATGTCTACTGTGAGTTTTTTTTTTTTTTTTTNTTTTTTTTAACATGTCTAATACGTCTTCTTGGCTACCTATTTCTTTCAGAAACCCGGGCTAAAAAGGTCAATTTATGTGTTACTTAAATCTTTTGAATTATTTCACAAAACGAACTATTTTAGAATTAAAATATTTGTAATTATATTTAAAACCCTTATTGTATGTAACAGCATTAGACTTTTTGAATTAAAAATGTTTGGTCAACAAAAATACTAAATCTGATCAGTGCACCATGCCAATTTTCATATCTTTAGAAATAATGGATAATTCAGTAACTTTACCGAATGCGAGTGAATTCCGGCAGCAGCAAGATCAGCTGAAACCGTTTTAGACCCTTCAGATGCTGCCTTAGCGCGGTAGTATTTCACAATTGGAAGCTTTGGGAAAACGAACGCATAAAGAAGAACACAAAGTAGCTCGAAAATTGTACATATCCCAAAGAACAAAACTGCATTTGCATCTCAATTAGTTCTAAGAAAAGTATACCGCTAAGGAAACCAACATGAAAAAGATAAACGCAAACAAACATACTTGCTCCCTTTCGTAAACCATTTTGTGAACTATCAAACACGCCTTTGGTAATCATCCTCAAACCCGAGGTAATAGCTCCTGATGCAGCAAGACCCGCTAGAAATGACTACAAAAATTCCAACAAAATAATTATCGTATAACATAATTAAAAAAGAAAAGGGCAAAGAGCACGAAAATATAACTAACTTGTCGCTTTTTGCTTTGTTGTGTTGCCTTTTTTAATTGTATACATTATACTTTTGAATTCCTTTTATTTTGTGTATCTTAGACAAAATTCAATAGACGGAAATCAAAAGTATGATATTTAAAATAGGAAAAAATAAAAATGACTACACAACAAAGTAAAAAATGACAAGTTGGTTACATTTCGTGCCTTTTAGCCGAAAAAACATTGTCAATTAGAAAACTAATGTCTACTAACTTGAACAAACTCAGGCTGCATGAAGGACAAATCACCGACCATTCCACCTTGCACATGTGCGTCAGCTAATCCAAAGGCAGCACTTATTACACACACACCAATGAAAGGTCCAATTCCACCTTTACCAGACGTGCCTAAATCTAACTATAAGATGCAAATATAGTAATATACCATACAAATTGTAACTTCAATCTTGTCAATGCAAATAATTGACATTGGTAATATGGCGAAAGAGGCATGATCAGAACTTACTAGTAAGACGCCAAGAGTACTGATGAAAAAAAGAATGAAACCAAATAAATTCCGTTTCCTAGTATTGACTTTTGCTTCATAGTACGTGAGTAGTGCGAGTGTTATAAAGGCAAATGGTTGATATACGAGCGTGAGGACTCTTGAGGGGTGATATTTCTGCATCAAGTAATCGAAAAACATTGTTAGCTTTTGATTAACATATATTTCATCTGGTTGGCAAAATTTTGTACTCTAAGGGCACGTTTGGTAGGGTGAAATTCAGAGAAATGAAATGAAGTGAAGAAATCAAATCACAGAATTGAATTCCCACAGAAATTCAATATAAATTCCAGTGTTTGGTAACACCAGAGAATTGACTCAAGAAATCAGTATTATTATTATTATTATTATTATTTTTATTATTATTATTATTATTATTATTATTATTATTATTATTATTATTATTATTA
>LBNU01014733.1:130414-193854 GCA_014162995.1 Artemisia annua
AGCTATTCTCACCCTACCAAACGATGCCCTAAATGAAGTTTATTGAGCGAATACAGGTCTGAAATTAGTCATACACACATCACACATGGCTTTAATATACGTTTGAGTAGTTGGCGTCAATTCCAAAATAGCCCAAAAATTTTTTCCAATTTCCAGATAATAAGCCAAAACGGAAACTGTTTCCCAATTAGTCAAGTCGAGTCGTGGCGATCGTGCTAACTCCCTCGGTTGCTTGATAAGCTGTTGGGGACAAAAGTACATCCAATCATTTGCAGCCAGCATTCGATCGTGCGATATCTTGAATGTGCTAATGTGCGAAATTCTCCCGCACTGCACGATGTCCAAATGTTGAAGTTGGAATATTCTTGGAGAGTGGGGAGAATTTCGCACATTAGCACATTCAAATATCGCACGATCGAATGTGGGCCTGCAAATGATTGGCATGTACTTTTGTCCCCCACACTTGTCAAGCCCTTATAAAATTCGCACGATCGCACGATCGCACTTGACTAAATTGGGAAAACAGATTCGTTTTGGCTTATTTTGGGAAATTGAAAAATTTTTTGGCTTATTTTGGGAATTGACCCACCCTTGATAGTTTCTTTTCATGTCTTCCCCGAATATCATCAAAACGTTTATCACATTTGTCTTCTCTCCTAACTTATGTTTCAGTTTTTGTTACATCAAACCCGAACACATTATTGGGTATCGGTTTTCACCTTAACATCACAGCCGTCCTTGAGAGTGGGCAAGGTGGGCGATCGCCCAGGACCTCAAAATTTTCAACAAAGGCAATATACAGTGTACCCAAATTTTTCTCGAAGAAAAAGAGCAATTATGCGAGAAAATATATATCTGAAATAGGTAATGTGTTGAACGTTTAAATACATTGTTTCCATTATATTTTTTAAAACGGTGACACTTTTTATATAAGATTAGCTTTCGAAGGATCTCAATATCTCATTATGGATTTTCGTCCATGCCTCCTAAAAACTCAACGACGGCCTTGCCTAACATCTAAAAGATTAGGAAGAAAGTTAGGCAATAAAACACTCCATAATACATCTTCACTCAAATGCCAGTGTTAACAAGATCCTATAATATACTGAAGCCGCCACCGGACAAGGTTGGCAGCCATTTTGGACAATTTGTCGCAAATTCAAGAAATACTTGTACCTAACACTCTCAAACCAGAAAGCTCAAAATTATAAAAACAAACATAAACTACTCCCTGAGATATGGATCCATGTTTAATGATCAAGCTAACTAGTACCCTGAACTTAAAAAACTACTTAGAAAAAGATTGAATGAAAAGTCTAACATTTTACAAACATGTAGTTATATTTCACTAGAGTTTGTTTATGATCTTACCGGAAACAAATTAACATAGTAATCTTCTATTGTCAACATACTATTCCATGAAAACAAACATCCAATTCCAAGAAGCCAACACACCACCATTGCTTTATACTTCCCCTGCATTTATACAAAAATAAATTAATCACCAACGAATACTTAAGCATGGCATGCATCACTAAAAAAATATTCTACCTCAAGTTTGTCAGGACTTTTCACTGCTACTTCCATTGAAACAGTATGAGTGTAACTTGTTTGCTAAAACTATAGATTTTAGATATTTACTCGTAAGAGAGAAAATGGGGATGTGACTTGTTTATAGGAAATGAGTTGCAAAGTCTTTTTATAAATAAGGTAGATAGATGTATACACCGACTATTTTTGCGGGAATATCTCATGATGGAAGTAGAGATCCATGGATTAATAATTCTTAAAATTATTTAACAAAAGAACTTGAATATACCAAGGGACTCATCCCCACCATCCATCTAAAATGAAATCAATGGTTGAGATTAAAAGCATTTAATATTTCACCCATTTTTTATAATTTAATTATCTCTTAAACCGTAAATCGTTAAGCGAAAATAATTATACCATCGCGATGAGCATTTAATTATCTTTCTATAGATATGCATTGTGATATACTTTCGACAAAAAAAAAATTTTCGTTTTCTTCACGTTTTTTTTCGTGGCCGAAAAATATCATATGTGATATATCATATATGATATTACATATCATATATGATATATCATATATATGATATGTAATATCATATATGATATATCATATGTGATTTTTTCGGCCACGAAAAAAAACGTGGAAAAAACGAAAAAAAAATTTTTGTCGAAAGTATATCACAATGCATATCTATAGAAAGATAATTAAATGCTCGTCGTAACGGTATATTTTTTTTCGCTTAACGATTAACGGTTTGAAAGATATTAATATTTGAAAAAAGAGGATGAAAGTGGGTTTTTTAAATTGTTGGGATTAATCTCATCCATTAGATCAAATAAAGATGGAGGAAAGATGAATGGTGGAGATTAGTCCCTTGGTATGTAAAAGATATTTGGTCCTCAAATGATCTTATATCATACTTTAATTACATTACATACTAGTTATAATGCCCGCGCACGCGCGGGGTTTTTTTTAAATTTTTTGAATCATATATTTTTATTTATTAAAAAACAAATAATTTAATCTTTGTTTTGTTTGATTTATGATGTTTAATTATAGTTTTTTATTATTAAAGATAATTATTTAAAAATTTTAATCCTATTGTTAATTGGATCTTATCTATATTTTTTGTATTTATCTTCTACTTGTGTTATGGATAAATATAAAATATTACCTAATAAGAAAATAATCATTTTTTCTAAATAATATTATTACTAAATAAGGTATGGTTTAGTTTTTTTGAAATGGAAAAGTCCCCACTTGGGGTTTTGTTTTATTATATAAAAGANTAAAGATGGAGGAAAGATGAATGGTGGAGATTAGTCCCTTGGTATGTAAAAGATATTTGGTCCTCAAATGATCTTATATCATACTTTAATTACATTACATATTTGTATCCACAAAAAACGGAGACTAAACGTGACCAGGTAAAATGTGTGAAAGATATGTTTAATCAAATTTTGTAAACATATATGGAATCAAAATATCTTCCACCTAAACATTTTCAAAAAAAAAAGTCTCATAAAACAATATTAATCAAATTTTGTAAAATTGTGGATTAGTATGACTATTTTAGAACCCGTTTGGATAAGTAGTATAACCGTTCAATATTTTTGTTTTGTAGTTAAATATTGTGAAAATTTATAATTGTATGATTTTGTAAAGTTTGAGATTTTCTTATAAAATTATACTAGATGAGTACCCGTGCATAGCAAAGGGGTTTTATAGCGGCATATAGTTTTAGTGGAAAAAAAAAAAAAAAAAAAGTCTATAAGTTATAAACGAAAAATAGTGAAAGTTTGAGAATTTGACGATTAAACATAATGTTTTGAAACCCGGTTCGACCCGGTTGGTTCAACCGGTTGAATTGTGCCGGTCGAAAAATTGGTCAATTTAAATCGGATCATCCCAACAGGTTGAGTCGAGAAACGGGTCAAATTAAACCGGTTCAACCCACTGGGTTTGAAGCATCCCGGGTCAAAACATATGTTTTCCACATTTCTTTCTAATTTTTTCGGCATTTATTCTTGACTTTTCACTTTGACTACTTTTGTTTTATACATAGTATAGATTAAGTTTGTATAGTATAATAATGTCTATGTATGAAAAGTTCTAAAATTTTGCACATTTTCAAGTTCAATTTTATATACTTGAAAATGTTCAAAAATAATGCAATAAAGTTTTGAAAAATTAAAAGCTTTGTAAATTGATGATTTGACGAATCTTTAAACCTTTTAAAAAGCTACAAATTGTTGATGCTCCAACAAATATGAATTAGCATGTAACATTTATGAGCATTTTGAAGCGATAAGCGACTAATGATTTAGTATGAGCCCAGTAATCTAATACTACTTGATAGACTTGTTAAGTTTGACAAATTAAAGTTTCATCTAGCTTGTGTGTTATGCATAATAACATCATATCAATGTGATATGAGGCCATAACATGATTGGGAATAAATAAATTATGAAGATACAGAATAAAGTAACACGTCAAGAAATGAGACTTTTTATTTATCATATAGTAATTCAGAAACATTTTAGCACAAAGTAAGAATAATTAATAATCAAACATACTATCCTTAAGCCATCAAAGTGACATAGACTTATTGCAATGCCTTAAGGATGTCATAGTGTTTCCATAAAGTACGTAATTAATCTTAATAAACCAACATACAATCCCTTAAGAAATCAAAGTGACATAGACTTTTACAATCCCTTAAGGATGTCATCAGCACCCGAGACGGTGAACTCTCCCCCTTCTTCAATATTAGCCGCGACAATGCCTTAAGGATGTCATCATCATCGACATTCTTTTGATTTGTCATGTCCATTTCTTCTCCACAAATCGAATTGAGTAATGAGTACAAATGGTTTGTTTAAACATTGTGTTGTTTATATAGGAAAGAAGGTATGCATTAGGTTTGTTTCGGATTTGAGTTTTCCCGCCCTCATTGATGAACCAAAGAAATCATTTCCTTGTTACTATTTTTGCCAAGTCAATTGAGTACAAATGGTTTGTTTAAATTCTTTTCTGACCAAGTCGTTTGCTTATTATATTTTGAGAGTTACAACTACTATGCAAGTGACCAAATCGTTGATGAGTATCATCACATTAATGCATTTTGAGAGTTACAATTTGTAACAACAAAGTCAACAAAGTTGCTATAAATATTATCATCACATTAATATTTCGTTAACTCATTTCACAAACTCAACAAAGTTGCTATAAATATTTATTTTCAACAATTCAACATTCAATATTTTCAACAAAGTCAGTATTTAATTGTTAACCAATTTTGCTTTCTATGTAGTTAAGATTACTTTTTTTTTTAATTTATTTTTAACTATTTTAAAGAATCGTTTGTCATGCCTAGTTATATGTCTAACCCTATGTGTCATCATCTTTATGACATCAATATGACCCATTTTTTCACAAATCAATAAATTATTGCCACACCTATATAGTCACATTTTTAGACCTTCAATCATCTTCCTTAAGTTTAACGGGCATTGCATGTACTGACCATATGGGGGTGTGATGGGCTTTGGGTTATATTTTTTAGCTTTTGAGCTGACGGCATTGTCGGGAATTGCATTAATTATCTAGTATGCTTGAATCACATGGACTAATAATGTCAATATGTAATAGATATCAATGTAGTCACCTATATATACCTATCACCACTCTCTATTATGGATGTGCTTGAAATTGTATTCATTTCATTCTAATAAAAGTTTTTTTTTCTCACTCTCTCTCTCTCTCTCTACTTTCTCTCTCTAAACTACATCATGAATTTCGTATACTTTTCATCTCTAGGACCGCCCGATCTCACTAAGATTATGGTGTTTTAATCTTCACATTTGGTATCATGATCTTGTTTGAGATTGTGTAGTGTTTGTTGTTCAAATCAATATCAAATGGTGTTTTGAAACAATTTTACGTGTTTTTGGGACAAAACCAAAATCTTTTTTATTTGTGTTTTGATGAGCCAAAAAGTGTTACGCTTTGAAGGGGTCATTTAAGCCTTAACTCGTGTAAATGTGATCAAATAATGCCCTAAATCGTTCTTTTTGTCATTTTAGGTACTTTTGAGAGGAATTCTGGAAAACATGCATATTTGGACGTTTTTTGAGCATAAAAGTGAAGAAAACGATAAAGTCTCAAAAGAGGCTGGAATTACTACCCGACGGCCTCAGAGTCACAAGGTGACGCCATCAGCAAACGTTGACAAAAGAGTGAAAACCATTTTACAAATGACGGGCCAGAAAGAATTTGGAGATTTACACCTGACGCCATCATGTGTTAATAATGTAGGCCGTCAGGTTATAAGTTAAAGAGTGACGGCCCATAAGAGTTTTGTAGGTGACGGAGTCAGAAGTGGATCTAGGCCATCCGAGAAACCTAATGGCGGTGGGCTGACGGCGTCAGACTCTATAACCTGACGCCGTCAGAGTGTAAAATCTATATATAGTTTTCTATTTTTTCTTCATTAGTGTTGAACTTTGTGGGGAACTTTTGGCACCAAACCCTAAGACGAATTTTCTGTATTTTTTAGGGTTTCCAACCCTTGGAACCCTCATGTTCAATTGAAGATAAGTCCTCACTGTAATTTAATCAATATGTCTATGTGTTGGTTAATTATCTCTTTTGCTTGTCTTTCAATTAACATGCTAGGCTAAATTCTTCTTGTGTTTACTTAGATCTAATGAAACCTAACTATTAATTATTGGTTGATTGATGTGTTGTTGTTTGTTGGGATGATTGTTCCATCGATGTTAGGCTCAAGAAAACTGGCTAACCTCCTTATATGGTAACCTGCTTTAACGTCTTGGGAAACATGTAGCCGAGGCATACTAGGCTATTAAGGTAGTATTTAACGCATGAGCCACTGTTTACAATCCCTATGGTTGTGTAGTGCATGGCATAGGAGGAGATAAGAGCTCATAGAATTAGAGAGATATGTATGCCACTCCATGAGTTATTAAGAATACACCATTCATCCACACAAGTAATATACATATCAATTAACCGGTAAAAGATAGTTAGGGAGTAATGAAGTCTAAGTAAACACACTTTTCTCCATATAGTTTTCACAACCACAATAGTTTAGTTATTTTATTTTATTTGTAATTGTAGTAATCTTGGTTTAGTTGACTAGCAACTAATTCCGCCCACTCCTTCAAAACCGAGATTTTTATTTGCCTTCCAAAATATAAAAATACAAAAAGAATCTTCCTTCACCCTTAGACTTATTAGAGTAGTTTTTCTATCCTAACGAACACTATTCCCTGTGAGAGAACGATCAATCCCCCGTACTTACCATTATCCTATACTACATCGGTCAGGTACACTGTCTGGTGGGGTTGTAAGCCTCTTAAGATCCCTTGAGAGGTAAAACCTGTTGTAAGGTCACAAAACCACGCATCAAGTTTTTGGCGCCGTTGCCGGGGAATAGTTATTGTTTAGGTAGAATTTTTATTTTATTAGGTCTACTCACTATATTCCTTTCTAGTGAGATTTTTATTATATTTTTATAGGATTTCTTTAGTCTATCTTATTTCTTTGTGTTTGTGTTCGTAACCATTACCATCCGCCATCATGGAAGGTGGTAACATCCTTGATCCCAACAACCCACCTCAACCAAACCACCCAACTCAACTAAACCAACCTCCTACACCCCGTACCTTAGGAGAGTATTCCCGACCTAGCCACCTTGGCTATCGCAACACCATTGAGCTCACTCAAGGGGCCAATGTCACTCCCTTGCGATCCGACACCATCCGGTTGGTGCAAAGCGGATGCGCATTCCATGGACTTCGTTCTGAAGATCCAAATCAACATCTCAAGGATTTCCTCAAAATCGTAGATTCCATAGACCTTGATGTTGCCACTCGAGAGACGACCCGATTGCGTCTCTTCCAATTCTCTCTGCGGGACCAAGCTAGTCAATGGCTTGAGCGACTTCCCGCAGGATCCATCACCTCTTGGGGTGATCTCACAACTCGTTTCCTTGCTCAATTTTTCCCACCGGGGAGAACCACCAAGCTAAGGAAGGATATCTTGATGTTTGAACAACGTCAAGGTGAGACCCTCTACGGAGCATGGATTCGATCTAAAGACTTGCTCCAAAGAGTCCCTCATCATGGCATCAACCTCTGGCTTCAAATTCAAATCTTTTATGACCAAGTTGAGTATCACACCAAACGCGCCATCGATCAAGCCGCCGGGGGCAGATTACGAGATAGAAGCGCCGAAGAATCATGGGAAATCATTGAGGAGCTCGCATCTGACGATGATGAGTTGTGGCAAATTTCCCACGATGTGCGCGCGGCAGTTAACACATACTCATCGCCTGATAAAGCCAACCAAATCACCGAAAGAGACATCAGCGAGCTTGAGAAAAGGGTTGAATACCTTATGGAGAAATGAAAAAGACCCCTGAGTCCACAAAGAGCGACTGTTAATTCGGTTTCGGGCATTAAGCAGATACCATTATCCGAATCACCCCGTGGGGAGGACACTAAACCCTTCCATAAGTATGCTCGCCCCAGCTCACCACCTCAGGAGCTCAGTCCAACGTTCGAAGCTCAAATGAGAGAATACATGTCGAAACACTCCGAACGATTGGCAGTATTCGAGGAAGCCATGTACAAACAAAAGGAAGGGTAGATGAGAAGATGGCGGAGATGATGGGTCTTTTGAAAGAATAGACAAAGACAAAGACTCCCGATAGAGTATTGGTGCAGAAAAAGGTCGAAATTCCCAACAATAGATTTGTGAATACCATTTCCGTCATCCGAGGGGGCGAAGGTGAAAATGGAAAGAAGTAGGTGACAATGGAAGTCAACAAGATTGACCTCGTCCCACTAGACGAGGAAAATACCAATTGCCACAGACGCAATTCAAATGACGAAAAGGGGGCGCCCTTCGAAGAACGCCAAAAGGTGAAAACACCCGAGTCACAACAAGTAGGGCACTACCTGAAGCACGAAATAAATAAGGAAACCATAACCGATTGGGTGAAGAATTATCGACGCACTCATCTGCCCGACAAGGAGTCGAATAAGACAAAACCAGATGATGAATCGGACACACTACCCGGAGGTCAGCTGTATGAGAGCCTCATAAGACAAAAATTAGTCACAAAGCAAGAATTCTACGGGGTCTTTGAGGTACCATGCCGCATCGGAAAACTCAAGTTTCTAGATGCGGTAGCTAACCAAGGTTCCGATGTAAACTTGATGCCATTATCCATTTACGCACAACTAACCAATGAACAGCCGTCCATAACTCGTACCAAACTTTCCTTTGCAAAACACTCTTATGAGTACCCGTTAGGAGTTGCAGAAGATGTGTTGGTCAACGTTGCCGGATTCATGTATCCGGTCGATTTCATGATCGTTGAGAGGAGTGTGACGAATATGCCAATAATCCTTGGATCACCATTCCTCGCGACTACTAGGGCACAGATCGATTACGAGAGTAATACTATCCAAATCAAAAAGGGAAAGAAAACAATAAGCTTCCCAACGATCCCACGATATATAAGAGAAGCTAATCTACGGAAGAAGATGGAGGTGGACCCTAGTATGCTCCGGGGTAATGTTAAAGAAAAGATCCTTGCATGGGAGGCAAGGATTAAGAATTATAAGGAAAATGAGCTAGGAGAAGGTAAGAATGATAAGGGGAATTTTGTGAAAGTTGAGGAGCAGATCGATAGCCACATTGGATTCACGAAAGGAGACTCGGTGCTCCTAAGGCATTTAGAAACAAAGACACCCACCGATGAACCGAGTCCTTGGTGGTATGGACCATTCACGATTAAAAGCCTATATCAAGATGGGATGGTTAGCTTGATCAGCAAAGGAGGGGGTGAAGTAAATGCGAATGTGGAACGATTGAGGTATCATCACCCAGATAATGATGATTATATCTATCAAGGTTACGTCATAATGCGAGACGAAGTCACGTAATGTACGGTGACTTTGAGTCTAGCTACAAGACTCGTTAATAAAGAAAAACGCTTCTTGGGAGGCAACCCATGCTTTGTGTTTTGTTTGATTGTTTGTTTGATTTTATTTGTTTCCGTATGTAAGTTATATTTCTTGTTATTGATTCATGCTACAAACTAACTTGTGAAAATGCTTTATTTTGTTTTTAACTTCGTCTTAACTACATATAAAGGTATTTCGCAAAAGCTAAGTGTAAGGGAATCTAAATCGGTTTATAAAGAATGAATGAACGTGAATCATAACAATGTAAATTAACATACATATTAGTATTTGTTTGATTCAAATTCTTGTATCGAGTCATAATGAATTTTTGCAGGAATTCCAGGAAGTAAGATCTAGTTTTTCCAGAATTTTCCCGGAAACTTAACATGAGAATTCTGTCAGATCATTCTGACGCCGTCAGGCTATAATTTTCTGTAATTTTTGAAAGTTTTGTATTTCTTCCGGAAACATAAAAAGTTTTGTCAATTCTTTAACTTATAATCTCCAGGAATTCTGCAAAAATATTCATTCCACAAGCATTATATCCTTATATAGATTATACCGCCGATTTTATGCGAGGTTGGCCTTTATCTTTTTCAGGTTAACAAGTTATTTTGGACAAGAAGACGATTATTATTTTGGAAGGGAAGCTTTGAACGTTCGTCTTTCTTGGAAGAAGATCTAACCATGTTACCTCACTATCCACATCAAACGATTCAGGGGAGTATTTGATTTCATTCTTTCATTTTATTTACTTTTACATCTTCTATTTGAACAATGGGGACAATGTTCAGTCTAAGTGTAAGGGGGGGGGGGTAAATGAAGGCACCGTTGAGAATACAATTACGCTTGATGTTTTGCTTTGTTTGATAGTAAATGTGTAATAAAACCAAGAGAAATATTTGTTAGGGCAATTTTAGCGCCAATTTAAAATTTTTTACAACATTTAGAAGTGAAACCTTGATCTTAATGAGCGTCTCATTGATAGGAAATTGTATGACTAGCACAAAACCGTACCACTAAAAAAATTTTCCACCCCAAATATGTGAGGTTCACCCCTAGAATTGGTAGGAAAAGCATTCATCTTTGGTGCTATGATGTGTGTACCGGTAGCATTTAGATTCTAGAACTTGCGTTAGGACCATCTCAAATCCACAAGTGAGACTACATTCGTGTAGTTAAGATCTACTACATGATAAGAGGCATTAGGATTAAACCATTGTTTTACACCCGTGTTTTTGTTATAATTACATTGACTTCATTGGTCAAGTAATTCTCCCACACCCTTTGCGTTGTACCTATTTTTGGTACACGATACCCCTAGTACACCCCTTCGAGCCTATCTTTTCGTTTCGACCTTTGAGCATCTTACTCAAAGTGAGAATTTGTTACACCCCACTTAAATGTATACCCAAATCGCCTTAGCCTACCTTGTATGCACTCACCTTTGGTGCATTATTGTGACAACATTTTTGTTAAACCCTTAGTTAATTATCTTGTCAATTACATGGTTGCTAAGTCGAGTCATATCCTTGTACATATTATTTTGGGACGATTGGGACTCGTGGGTAAAGTACTAGTGTAATGGAGTAATGGGGAAGAACAACATTATTACCCCCATATGTGCGAAATATTTTAAAAAGTACTTCAAGTTTTTCAATTATCTTAATTCGAGTCATTAGAATAGTAATTGTAAAGTTATGTAAAGATTCAAGTGTAAGGGGAATGCAACTCCCCTATGATGTATTATTTTGGATGGTAAGGCAAGAGTGTATAGAAAAAAAATCGAAAAATCAAGAAAAATACAAAAAAAATGTGAAAAAGAGAAACATATGGACTACCATCCCGTTTCCTTTGTGTTTCTTTTTAGTTTTTGTTATTTCATTCTTAGCTTTATATTGAGTCGAGTCTTGGCTTAAGCAACGATGTATAGTGCATGTATTTGATCATGATAATTAACTCGCCACCATTAAAATACCCTTTATTCCAATCAAACCGTGTTTATCATATCCCTACACCTTACGTTATAACCCTTTGGAAAACCCTCTTTGATAGTTTATCTTAGGTGCTTAGGCCTAGTGGAGGAGTAATTGATCCTCTCCCAAGCCTATGGTAATCTATTTGCTATGACAGGTAGTGAGTGATATTTTCCGTTTTCATTTATGAGATATAATTCTATGACATTTGAGAGATGAGATAATCCAAACACTATTTTTGAGGTGCTAGTGTATGATTTCCGTGCTCGTTATGATTAGGGTCGAATAACTATTTGTTGTAATTACTTTTACATTGGTGTTAAATCACCCCTAACTCATATTTTGATTGGAATAAAAGCTCATTTGCTTGAGGACAAGCAAATCTCAAGTGTAAGGGTATTTGATGAGACGAAAAGTGTTACGCTTTCCTGTAAATGTGATCAAATAATGCCCTAAATCGTTCTTTTTGTCATTTTAGGTACTTTTGAGAGGAATTCTGGAAAACATGCATATTTGGACGTTTTTTGAGCATAAAAGTGAAGAAAACGACAAAGACTCAAAAGAATCTGGAATTACTACCCGACGGCGTCAGAGTCACAAGGTGACGCCGTCAGCAAACGTTGACAAAAGAGTGAAAACCATTTTACAAATGACGGGCTAGAAAGAATTTGGAGATTTACACCTGACGTCGTTAGATGTTAATAATGTAGGCCGTCAGGTTATAAGTTAAAGAGTGACGGCCCATAAGAGTTTTGTAGGTGACGGCGTCAGAAGTGGATCTAGGCCATCCGAGAAACCTAATGGCGGCGGGCTGACGGCGTCAGACTCTATAACCTGACGCCGTCAGAGTGTATAATCTATATATAGTTTTCTATTTTTCCTTCATTAGTGTGGAACTTTGTGGGGAACTTTTGGCACCAAACCCTAAGACGAATTTTTTGTATTTTTTAGGGTTTCTGAACCTTGGAACCCTCATGTTCAATTGAAGATAAGTCCTCACTTTAATTTAATCAATATGTCTATGTGTTGGTTAATTATCTCTTTTACTTGTCTTTCAATTAACATGCTAGGCTAAATTCTTCTTGTGTTTGCTTAGATCTAATGAAACCTAACTGTTAATTATTGGTTGATTGATGTGTTGTTGTTTGTTGGGATGATTGTTCCATCGATGTTAGGCTCAAGAAAACTGGCTAACCTCCTTATATGGTAACCTGCTTGAACGTCTTGGGAAACATGTAGTCGAGACATACTAGGCTATTAAGGTAGTATTTAACGCATGAGCCACTGTTTACAATCCCTATGGTTGTGTAGTGCATGGCATAGGAGGATATAAGAGCTCATAGAATTGGAGAGATATGTATGCCACTCCATGAGTTATTAAGAATACACCCTTCATCCACACAAGTAATATACATATATTAACCGGTAAAAGATAGTTAGGGAGTAATGAAGTCTAAGTAAACACACTTTTCTCCATATAGTTTTCACAGCCATAATAGTTTAGTTATTTTATTTCATTTGTAATTGTAGTAATCTTGGGTTAGTTGACTAACAACTAATTCCGCCCACTCCTTCAAAACCGAGATTTTTACTTGCTTTCCAAAATATAAAAATACAAAAAGAATCTTCCTTCACCCTTAGACCTATTAGAGTAGTTTTTCTATCCTAACGAACACTATTCCCTGTGAGAGAACGATCAATCCCCCGTACTTACCACTATCCTATACTACATCGGTCAGGTACACTGCCTGGTGGGGTTGTAAGCCTCTTGAGATCCCTTGAGAGGTAAAACCTATTGTAAGGTCACAAAACCACGCATCATGTTTCAATGGTAAATTTTGAAACTTTGTGGTGTTAAATGGTTTATAATGATCTCTTGTATGTTATCTAAGGATTTGATGTAAAGTTTCAAGCTAAAATTGGAAGATTTGATCTTGTTATGATGAAATGCATGTTTTTGTTTCATATTAATTTTCAAGGGTTTGATTCATGTTTGTTATCTTGAATTTATGTTAAAAGGTTGCATTTGTATTTTTTTTTTAATTTAATTGATAAAAATCTAGACTTCAAGTTTTTTTTTAAGTTAAAAAACATATTTTATATTCTTTAATAAAGTATAAAAGTTTTATATGAACATTACATATTTTAAATGCTTAAAGATTGAGTTTTTAGGCGTTTGACATGCTTCATCCTAAGGAGATATGACCAGTGATTAGTTGTTTAGGTGTTATCATTTCGACCCCCATGTTATATGGGGGATGAAATGGTGTACAAGTCGAGGGATTTATTCATGCCTTGTAGTATTGTTTCTTCTTCTTCTTCTGTATATTTGGTAATTGGGAAGCACTCTAAGTGAGTTGATGATGTCGATATTATGCTCCATGAACGGACAACCATAGTCAAGGCTTGAAGAAGTTACACTTTACGGTCTGTTTTACATTTTTTGTTGCGTATTAGAAGACTAAGGCCATCTCCAATAGGCCAGCATGGCTTTGTTCAATGTCAGAACTTTGAGGAGTTGTCACACGTCTAATCCATTGCAAAACCTCCACATAGACCATTCGTTTAAATACAATTCAATTCTGTACACACGGTGATGATACATAGAAAGTAGGGTCCCCCACTACACATTTGTACTTTAATTGTCCTTTGTTTGAATAAATCTCATGGTTGCTTATGTGAATTGGATTATTTTTAAATCAATATGATGATGTGTTAAACTTTGTAAGGTTTAATGCATTATGATTATTTATGTATGAAAAATTAAAAATTGATGTGGCATTGTATTATACTCTACATTATACAATGCATTAATGATGTCGTAAAGACATTGGAAGAAAAATAGAATACACTTCTTTAACATCAAGTTACTAGTCGTAAAGGGTTGTCAGTTTGAGAGAGAGTTGTACATTATATCTATTTTGTTTCTGTTTTAGTTTAGGTTTTTGAAAAGGTTAATTTGTTATTTGACCGGATAAGATTCCGCAATTATTATTGTAATTATTTATTAGTTTATAATAATAATGGTTTTTTTTTCTTCATATATATCCCTCCGAAAATGCATAATTGCATATATATCCAAAGCATGCATAAAAACTATTGTACTATGTGCATTAAAAACTTGTACAAATGATATATATGCAATTATTCACTTTAGCAGGGATATATATGCAATTCTGCCTAATAAGGATATACATAAAAAAAATCGAATGGTGTTAATGAGTTTTGTGTAAAACTTATGTTTAGCTTCTTAAACATATTTATGTTTCACCCAATTTTCAGTATCAGCATAAATATAGTTTTACATACTTACACTAAAAAAATTTCGGGTTCACAAATTTATGTTCTCTCCTTCCTTGTTCACATCTTCTTTATCATAACTCAAGGAATTTATGTTATTCCCTACAACTCAAGAATTCTTCAGTCAAATCAGTATGAGGATTGAGTACTCGACTCGTAATTGTTATACTCTCTCCGTCCCAAATTTATTATCCTCTATTGACTTTTTCGGTATTTCTTTCTTACCTTTGACTATAAATATTCGTGTTTGTGTTATATAATTTTTGATTTTGATAAAAATTATACCAAATGAAAATGCATTTAAAACTTAATCCGTTCATATATTTAAAACTTAATCCGTTCATATATTTTATATCAAGTATTATGTAATACAAACCAAAATACTTAATGTCAAAGTTGAAAAGTAAATATCGAAAAAATTAAAAGAGGACAATAATTTTGGGATGAAGGTAGTATCAACTTTTGTACTTATGGCATATATTTTATAAGATGATGCAAAATGAGGTTCATTTATTTTAACTTTGTGTTTTACGAGGTATAACTTTTCTACTTTTTCATTTATTAAATAAAACACTATTTATTTTTAATTGATTTTTTTTTACTCCGTACAAAATAGTTTATATCTGATCGAAGTTTAAAATAGTTCGTTTAAACTAGTTGTATAAGATAATTAATTAGATTTGTCACATATAAATTTATAAAGAATAACCAAACTTTGAATAAATGAAAGAACAAAAAAAAATAAAAAATACTTTCTACTTGGCAGCAAAGGTCTTGACAGAAAACACAAATCACACTTCTTCATTGTAAAACCACACGGATCACAATCCGCACCCTTACATATGAAACAATCCCCACCGTCCATTAAATCCTTCACCAATCCAACGCCCCACATTCATCCTCGCATTTCCCCCCCCCACCAAATTTCAAACTCCTATAAATACACATACTCATTTCACTCCCAAAAACATTCACATTCACATTCAAAACAAAAAAATCAAATACCATGGCCCGAACAAAGCAAACAGAAAGTAAATCAACCGGAGAAAGGCACCAAGGAAACAGCTCGCAACGAAAGCTGCTCGTAAATCAGCTCCAGCCACCGAGGAGTCAAGAAGCCTCACAGATTCAGGCCTGGAACCGTCGCGTTACGAGAGATTCGCAAGTACCAGAAGAGCACCGAGCTTTTGATAAGGAAGTTGCCGTTTCAGAGGCTTGTGAGGGAGATTGCTTAGGATTTTAAGACGGATTTGAGGTTTCAGAGTTCGGCTGTTGCTGCGCTTCAGGAGGCGAGTGAGGCGTATTTGGTAGGACTGTTTGAGGATACTAATTTGTGTGCCATTCATGCGAAGAGGGTTACGATTATGCCTAAAGATATGCAGTTGGCTAGGAGGATTAGGGGTGAAAGGGCTTAATCAATTTGTAATTGCTGTTTGTTAAATGCTTTATTTTAGCTTATTAGAATAGCTTATTGGAATAGGTTTTTAGGGGTATTCAGTTGGATCTTATGTTCAAGTGTTTAGTACTTAAGCTTTTAATGATTTGGACATTATAAGGGTGTATTTGTTTAAGCTTATATGTGGGCTTATAAGCTTATTTGATTTCGGCTTATGTTTCATAAGCCACAATTTTTTGGCTTATTTTGAGACTTGTGGGCTTTATATAAGTTTTATCATATAAGCCGAAATAAGATGGAAAATTGGGGCTTATGAAATATAAGATGAAACACAAATAAGCTCATAAGCCACATATAAGCTTCAACAAACACCCCCTAAGTCAAGTGACCGGACCACTTTATTGAGCGCCGATGATTTTGTGATAATATGTGGTACTGTATTAACCAAGCTTATGTAGCATTGTGCAAGTATCACTCAAATTGCTTGTTTTAACTTGAAAGACAATAAGCGAGAATAAGATGATGTTTTGTTGATGGGTTTGACTGTGAAAATGAGTTGATTCTTTATATCATTGTTCAGTTGATAAGCAGTTCAAAATTGAGAAATTGGAATGTAACCATAATTAATCTGACTGCAAACTAAACGTTAAGTTCATTAAGTATGAAACTTGAGAGGGTAGTGATGGAATTAAGGAATAACAAGCAGTGATTGCTGAAAAAGTACGTGTTCAACTTAACACATAAGCAAGTTTGCTTCAAGACTGGGAAACATGAAACACTAGGAAATGTTGGCAAAACCTACAGCAAGGAAGGAAAGTTGATGTCGATAAGTGGCGACAGTTGTATCGAACTCCTTTGGTCCAATTTGTTTATTGGTTTCATCTATAATGTGACCTGAGCTTTTGGCAAGTTGGATCAAACATGAACATTACAACCTGCCCCTTCTCACGGGAAATGATACTGCAAGTGATGTAGAATGGAACCAACTTACACAGTGCATAATATGCTTTGAGAAAAACTACATTATATCATTGAATAATTAGCAGAGTTCAACGCAGGGCATTTTAAAGGGTCGAGTCTACTTTTATCAGTTTCACATATGAAAAATAATGAAAAAGTTAAAAATAACTTTAAATTATGGAAAATATTGCTAGACATATATATGTGACTGACGCAGATCACTGATAGTACACGTCTCACTTTACCATCATATCATCGATAAAAACAAAGAAATGCTGAATTCAGATCCCTAATGAAGAACTTTAGGCCTGCTGGTTGCAGCAAACCGCCATAGGTATTTGTCAGAACATCTAGAGTGTCAAGATGTCTCTTTTGCATGTTCGTGGATTATGCAGCTCCTCACAGGTGGGAAGCTATAGTCTGAGTTGAACTTGTTTGCTGCGCAATTCCATGACAAGCCCCCTAATTCATCAATCTGCACCATATCAATAAGACATAAAGTGTGTTATTAATTTGCCAAAGCTTCAGTATTATAAACTTTTGCAGAATCAAAGTAAACAAATTGAAGACATGAAACTATGTAGATCATAAGAGCACTCGGTATCATGACTCTTGAGGTGAGTTAAGGCTCTAGGATCTCCCACTTTGCAATATACGAATTCTAACATGTTTATTGACGTTTGTAACTAGATAATAGAGGGTGCAACCAAAACCAGTAAACATAACAACATGCTACATCGGGTTATATTTTAGAAACAACGGGTCAAATGGGTAAGAAGTGGGTCAAATAAGATAGAAGCTGTCTAAAGTGCAATGCAATGCTTAGAAAACTCATGACGTCATTTAATTTATAAAAAATTAGGTTATAATTTTAAAGTTAATATTTTTTTTTTGGTAATGATATTAAAAATGGTAATTAATTAACAAACTTGAAACAATGGAAACAAGAGTGTTGGCTGGTTAACACTACCAGAACCTTTTTGACTCATGTATAGTAAAGATGACCTGCTTTGACCAAATCCCTGTTTACAGATAACCCGGAACTGCCTAACCGGCGTGTTTGCAATCTCTGCTAGATATCTTATTTATAACAAACCTTACAAGATGACTAATAGACAGGAATAATCACGAAAAGCTTTTGTGATTCAACAACACACTACAAATGCAGTCATGAATGACTCTGGCAATGTTCTGGTTTTTATAATTAACAGCAGGGTTTAAATATCATATCCGCATTTGGTCAATTTAGTAAAATAGTTCCATGATACTATTAATTGATATTTTCAGAAGGTTGACAGAGTTGCATTGACCTGCTCAGGGGCGGAGGCACATGCAATGTAGGGAGGGCACTTGCCCCCAACGTCTTCTTCAATAGTCTCATTTTCTAATGTTAAGTTTTATATTTTTGTGATTTTTATGGTGGTGCCCTCAGCCTAAAATAGATGATGCCCTCTACTTTCTTATGGTTTTTTAAAAATTGGTCAAGAACACATGAAGAAGACGATGTATATATGCTATAACAAGAGAGAGAAGAATGAAAAAATAGAATAAAATAAGATTGTCAAGAGTCATGTGAGGGCTAGAGAATGAGATCCTCTCAAGTTAAAAATCAACTTGACTCAAGTTGCATGATTGTGAGCCATTGGATTTGATCCAATGGTTCAAATCAAAAGAGCTCCGCCATTGGATTTGATCCAATGGTTCAAATCAAAAGAAGTTCTTTTGATTTGAGCCATTGAATCAAATCCAATGGCTCATAATGTCCCAACTTGAGTCAAGTTGATCCTCTCAACTTGAGAGGATCTCATTCCAAGGGCTAGAGAGTAAAGACTACTAGAGTAGGTGAAAAAAATAAAAGTAAAAGATAATAAAATAATATTAGTTTGGATACATTTTGGTTTTCTTCATTTCCAGTTTTGCTTTTATGTAACATGTGTTGAATTATAGTTAATAATTAACGTGTGAATGTCTAGAATCGAACGCGAGACCTCGGGATTGCACACATTACAAACGAGAATAAAAGTATAATAATAATTATATTAATTGTTAGTTTATAATTATTATTTAAACACTATATGGACTAAACGGTCGTTATGTATTAAGTGTAAGTACTAACTATCGTTAAATAGGAAAAGGAAAGGACTAGAGTGAAACTTGGGATGCAAGAAAGATCTAGAAACCCCTAGGGGGTGCTTAGGCCGGTCGATCCAAAGGAGGTGGGAGGCAATCCCACTCCAACTTGTCCTCCAAGTTTCTCTAGTATATAAGCAAGGCTTGGGGTCTCCTCATTCTACACCTCTTATACCCTAAACTCAAGTTTTGGTTTTCCTTCTCCTTCTTTTGTCCAAATCGTACGAACCAAAATCCCAAGGGATTTTTGGATCGATTTTATTAAACAAAAATTAGTGTTTAATTGTTTCTTGCAAAACCTTTTATTCACTTGAGTTTGTGTGTACAAGAACGAGGTAACAACACACTATTGTTGTTATCAAGAGATCGTTAAACAAAAAGGTAAGGGGTTTAACATTGATCTACATAAACCCTAATTAGGGTTCATCACTTGTCCAATCTCAATCAAGAATTGCTAAGAGGTACGTTTTCTATATACGTTTTAGTTAATAATTATATGTTATACTTGATCCTTTGCTTCCGCTATTATGTGCTACTTTGTATACTTAATTATATGAATGTCATGATACTTAAATTCTAACAACATGTGCACTTTACAATAATTGTTTCTTATTACTATAGTTTTACGTAGAAGGAAAAAAAAATTGCCCTCTACAACCAGATTTCCTGGCTCCGTCACTGGACCTGCTTGCTTCCCATTACACAAAGTACTCAACCAAAACATCTATGTTTTACATTGTTTTGTTATGAACAACGGTCGGATATTTGTGGTTTCAATGCGCTCAGTATACACAACGTGTTAAGGACCAAAAATGCGAAGAAGAATGTGCTACAGTATACACAAAAGGTGTTAGGGACCAAACGTGCTAAGAAGAAAATGGTGAAATGACCAAAAAAACCAGCCATGCCACATCATCTAACGAGCCAAGATAACGAGCGTTAGTCATAACGGGGCTCGAGGGACCAACTGTGCACCGTTCAGCAACTTCCAGGACCCCATTCGCCAAAAAATCAAAACGGGCCGTTCAGCAACGTTCATTATATATTAAAGTATCCTCTATTTTGTAAAAATGATAAAATGTGTTTTTTTGTATATTTCTTGATAATAATTAGCTTATAATGCTACGCTATGCATGCCAAGTTTGAAAAGAACTCATGCAAATATTTGTTAGGAGTATTGGGTAAATGTATTTATGAACTTTGTTGTTATTGGTATGCTTCAATGATTTTGTACTTGACGTTGTATTTGACCTCCGGTTTTGGGTTTTAACCGAGACATTTGCACTAATAATATAAATCTCAAATGTATTTATTGTTGTCGATTTTTCAAAGCCCTAATCAAACCTTGATATTATATGTAAAAAAGCAAAGATTTGTTTTTTAACAAAAGAAACGTGAGAAATTATTTACTTCCATAAACTTTGTAGATTCATTCGAGTACCCCCGATCGAAAGTAAGCATTAAGCTATTTTGCTAAGAATTGCGACACACGTTTCAAACATTACGCAATGAACAATTAGATACACCCTGTATTCATCGCAAACGTGTCAGCATAATCCGAACACTTTTTACCCAAAATACAAGTATTTGTACGTCTCAATTAGATGCACCATCGTACTTACACTTCAACAATTTACACAAAGATTACGTAATGAACAGTCAGATACAACCCATGTGCATCGCACGGGTCTGAATGCCTCGTAACATATAAATTAATGTACATATAGCGCGCATAATTCATGTTAGAAAAAATCATAGCTTTGTCAAGAAAATGGATTAATTTTATTCGAAATGGATTGTTTTTTTGTTATATTATTTTTTGAGGCGTGTCCTTGTGTGCATGCCCAAGAGGTAAAACATCTGGGAATCCACATGTGAGGTTCTAGGATCAAGTCTCGACATCAACGCCATTGTTTGAGGATAATTGGGATGTATCTTTCCGAAACTTTCCTCTTCAACTCCATGTGTTTGTGTCAAACTTGGTATTCCATTTTCTTGTAGGTACTGTTTTTGTGCCAAAGCAGTAAGAAGTTGGAAATCCACGGGCGAGGTTCTAAGATCATGTTTTGACATCAACGCCAATGTTTGAGGGTAATTGGGATTTATCTTCATGGTGTAGGCCTTCCTAAAACTGTCCTCTTTAACGGCATGTTTTTGTGTTAAACTTTGTTTTCCATTTTCTTGCAGATACTGTGTTTGTGCCCAAGCGGCAAGAAGTTGGAAATACACGGGTGAGGTTTTAGGATTAAGTCTCGACATCAACATCCTTGTTTGACTGTAATTGGGGTTTATATTCTTGGTGCTGGCCCTCCTGAAGCTTACCCCTTCAAAGACATGTGTTTGTGTCCAACTTCGTTTTTGATATTCTTGTAAGTCCTGTTTTTGTGCCCAAGTGGTAAGAAGTTGGAAGTCCACAGGTGAGGTTCTAGGATAATGTCTGGACATCAACATGCTTGTTTGATGGTAATTTGGATTTATCTTCCTGGTGCTGGCCATCCTGAAGGTGCCTTCTTCAACGCCATGTGTTTGTCTCAAACTTCGTTTTCCATTGTCTCGTAGGTCCTGTTTTTGTTCACAACCAAAATTTACGGCTGAGGTTCTGGGATCAAGTCTGTACATCAACTTCCTTGATTGAAGGTAACTGGGAACGATCTTTCTGGTGTTGGCCATGAGATCGATTGGTGGAGGCGCCGAGAGATGGTCCTCCCGAGAGGTGTCCTCTTTAGTGTCTCTAGTTTGTGTCAAACCATCTTCTCCATTTTGTTGCAGATTACGCTTTTGTAATCTTAAGGGCAATGCATGTGCTGGTGGATGATCCACAAAATATGTTGTCATGAAAGCAGCTCCGCACATTAAGAGAAACTGGATGATACACATGCATACATATCTTAGGAACCAAGTAATTGTTGCGATTGACGACCACATCCATGTTAGGTATGGGTGTTCACTCTTTTTGTGTAGTTCAAATCCCAATTTGATCTCTTTGACAACTTCATCAATAAGCCGTGTCTCTGGCCTGATAACCAAATTCAGAGAAAGAAATGAGCAAAATATAGCAGTTGGCGAGAAAGTCTTGACTATTTACAAGGTTCCTGTACATCTTAACTTAATCTTAAGTATGGTGATTTTACTGCTTTAAAACTCACTTTATGAATATCGGTTATCAGCAAGTTTATATACAACGGCGTGACTATATATGTTTTCCTATCAAGAAGGGTTAACAGTAGAGATAACATAAAATTGTTAATACTTTCCACCAATTATAAGACGTGTAAGGAAATTAGCTGACTTTTACTAACACTCGCATTAATTGGAAGTTTGGAACAATCAAATCCAATCTTCCAACCAAAAATCCTTAACCATGTATCCCAAATGTTGCATAGACCATATTTTGTGTTATATGACCATGTTATAATTTGTTACCTTAATTTTAACTCAATTTTTGTGTTTCTAATCTTTCGTGTCCATTGTAATAAGTTATTGCAATGACTGATTTACCTAAAAACATATCTACATCAAAATATACTATTCACTGTTATCATGTAAGAAACATTTGACACCAGATTCTCTAAAAATACAAGCAAGAAAGTCTTTACCAGCCACTAGCATTCTTTCCTTTTAGGCAAGCAACTTCTGTAACTGCTTTCTTCCATTGCTTTAGTTTACAAGTTTTTTCCCTTTTCTTTGTGGCATTCTTTTCTGCATCTATCATCTCTTTATGCTTAATGAATGCATCTCCAAAACTACTTTGTCGATACCTGACATTAGAGGGTTGGACGTGATAGAAAATGGGAATAACTATATGTTTGGAGGTCCTCCGTTGCTCAAGGATCAATACGAGTTCATCAAGGCACCATGTAGATGAAGCATAATTTGTGGACAAGACAATAATAGATGCCCTCGATGCTTTAATTGCATTTTCTAATTCCGGTTTCAACTCTTCTCCAGTATGAATCTCTCTATCATCTAAAATCGTTCTTATATTGGCATCGACAAGGGCCTTGTGGATGTGATCCGTGAAACTATTACGGGTATCGATACCTCTAAAACTTAAAAATACACTATCTCTATGATCATAAGTTGATCCAAAAGGTAACCATTTTTCTAAAATTTTCTTGAAATCTAGCATCATTGATAATAAAACTATGAGTAAGAGATACAAATGGGCAGTGACATAAATAGAAGCAACAACATAATAAGAAAATTGATAGTATTACTTAATAAAAAAAGGGATCAAGCAATCACATCGACTTCCAGGAAATGCTTCTTCAGTATTCTAAAGGTAGACATTGATATGTCAACGCTCTAAATGTTACATCCATCTCACGCATTTGGTACATCAGTTCTATCTATCTATACCTACACTATATTATAAAGCATTCGGGACTATTCTATAATTAGAAAGGCTTAAAATTCATATTTTTTTTATTACTAATTATAGCAACTACACACAATTTATAACCACCCAAACAACCACTTTCCACCACCCCAACAACCTCCTCTTCACCACCAAAAGAATCAAACCCACCACTATACATTGCATATATGAATAGAGTTATATTTGATTTAAGTTTTGGAGATTATGTAGTATCCGCCCCGCATTGCGCGGGCACCCTTCTAGTTTGGGATAATGTATACAAAGATTGGCGAGAGTATTTAAATGTTTCACTTTAGTCATCCAAATATCAAATACAAATAGGGCACGCAACTATCAATTTACATGCCTGTTTATCCGGACCAAGTTTGTGTCAACCATTTTATGACAACTGTTGAGTTGAATTTAACTATTTTTTTTTCTCATGATTTTGATCTATATTTTATGAGTTGTGCTTAAGTTTTCTTTAATTGTAATAATTAGCACTTAATTAACATAAAATATTTCATGTTTAACAACACTTACTGCATACTAGCCAGGACTCGCGCGTTGCAGCGCGGGTCCTGCAAATAATTATTTAGTGAGTAATTTTTTTCGGTTCACATTTTTCGTGACCGACTAACTTTAGCGATAATGATCAATTTTATGTTGGAAAACCATTAGACAATAACAAAGTCATTTGTTCATTACACTTTTATACGTGTAACATTTCACCAAGTAATCACTAATATGATTAAGTTGTTTTATAAATATTTGTCAATATTGAGTTTTTAAAAGTATGCATCATGTTATGAAATAAATAGAAATTATGAGCATATCACTCTATAGGCTGTACTCGTGCGCAGCCCGCAATTCATATTAGGCCCAAATTTTTATCAATAGATATCTAATTTTCAGCATTTTGGCCCAATAATTTAGATTCCTTATTTCTATCCCATTTACCCCTTTAAACCTCTAATTCCAACCCTGGTACACACATTCACTACGCCTCTTTCATTTCATAAGCACCATGAAGGGGAAGAATAAACAACGATCCTTTTTCTTCTTTACCCCCTGTATGACGTATAGTCTACACGGGTCATGAACCGTTCCGTAACAATACCGGTGCGATAGCCCCACCACAATGCGTGGCATATGGCACGTAAATACGTAGCTCGGCCCCACGAGGCACAAAGCAAACGTATTTTATGACGGATTAAAGGATATCTCTAAAATTAGGAGGTATCTTACAAATATCGATATAGGCGATACGCCTTTGGAGTAAGGAACAAGTTAACCCTTTCGGTTTACTTACCTATAAATAGAGGGGACCTAACCCTCACAAAGGTACGATTACTCACGTAACCCTAACTATATACAACCCTAAACTACGATTACTTACTCTCACGCCGGAGGATAATCGGGGGAAACAATCCCTCGATAAGCCTAACGGTGTTTGTTTTATTCTTAGTGCGCAGGTTTCAGACGATATCAAGCAATTGATACGGAGGGAGGAACCCAAACAAGGAGAGCCCAACTTTTGTATCAACATTACCTATACAAACCGAATCTCACAAACACAAATCAAACCCTTTTATCCATCAATCACGAATCAGAAAACCTTTTTAACCATGAATCTCTTTAACCCAACGAAGAAAACCATTAACCCGTCTTCTTTTAGTTATGAATCGAAGAACAAAAGTAATCTTGTTTATTCATCGTATGTCAAAGGCACGAAGGTTGATGGTCTTCAAGATATCTGTAGTGAGGTCTAGGGTAGGTATCTCTTTGTGATTTTCATGTTGTTTTTGGTCATGAACGAACCAAGAAAGAAAATAACATTATTGTTATCTTTATTCTCTTTTTATTCGGATATTTAATGAAGAGGCTTAGCTTCTAAAGGATCTATGATGACACAATTTCCACTAAAAAAAATCTTTAAAAGATTATATACAAAGTGGAATGATTCTGAGATCTTGTATTAATGTTTTCTTTATGTGTCGAGAGTTTCTGTAGATTAGATGGGATTTGTGTTAGTAATGATGTTGTTTGACATGGGTTTATGATAGAATGGATTGTTGGTTTTCGACTGTGAATCGGCTAATTAATTTGTATTTGGAGATCTGTAAACATTTGGCCATTTAATTATATTGTATATTGTGTTTAAATGGTTGTACTTTTGGGTGTAGGAGTGTTTTTAATAGCATTAATGTAGAATTGATAGAATTTTGGTCTGAATTTCATTTCATGCTACTTTTTGTTGTACATCATGCTTTGGTTGTTGTAATAATGAAAATTGGTTGCTTTAAAGTGTTGTAAACCATGCATCATTTTTTGTAAATCTGAAAATTTTGGAGAGAGAGAGCTTCCTCCATTATATGTAGTATAGATAATCAATAAATATGAAAATAATGAGTTGATTAAATGATACTTTACATAAATTATATGGGGATATATTAGCTACACCTTGATGTAGGCAATTAGCTACACATCCCTTTGTAAAAAAATTTAAAAATATACAGTTCAGCCTCTGCAGTAAGTCGCAGGGGCTGAACTGTACATTTTTAAAAGATTTTACAAAGGGATGTGTAGCTAATTGCCTACACTTGGATGTAGGTAAGATTTCCCCAAATTATATATATAGATTACAAAAGCCGTGTACTCTTCACCAAAACTTTGTGGCCCGTTTTTTATATGGTAGGTGATTTATTGTTTTTGTTGTCCGTCCGGATAAGAAACTCTATCTCTCACATCTCTCTCACAATCTTCCCCACTCTAGCTGTGAACCGACACCGGTAAAAAAACCGTTCGACGAAACTTTGCCCGCTCCGAAATTAAAGTATCTATAGTGTTTTTGTGAGTCGATTGACTGTAGATCTACAGGAAATTTATTTTATAATGGGTGTACAGTGTCATTGTGAGGGGGTGCACAGCCATAGCTATGGGGGTCGTTTGTTTTGTTCTGATTTGTGGCTTTATTGCTGCCATTTGTTACAAGGTACATTTTTTTTCTCACCACATATTAGTCGCCAGTTAGGTTTTATGGTGTATTATAGATAATTGTAGTACATCAAACACATAGACATATTGTAATGATTAAAGAATGAATAACTTATCGTCAATAAAAAGGAGTTTTAGGGGCTAAAAACCCTTACAATAGCTGTCAAATTCGTGCACCAAGTTGTCTCTCCAAGAACTTACACTATTAATGAAAATCATATCAGAATATATATAAAAATGTGACGGCGTCACTTTACAAGTGTAACGCCGTCAACTCGCCTTCATTAGGATTTCAAGAACTGCATCAACTTAGTTGTGATAGCGTCACCTTATGGGTCGTGACGTTGTCACTTTTCACTTTTCTGGTTATGACGCTGTTAGCTCTAGACCATCACTATCATCTGAAGCGTCACTTGTAAATTTTATAACTGGATCATCTTCGTGATTCTTCAAGTGACGGTGTCATGTTGTAGTTGTGATGCCGTCACATCTCCTTTTTGGGATGTTTTCGTGACTGGGTCATTTTCTTCGTTTTCTTGTCCAATTGAGTCAAAAACACGTCAATTTTCAGCATTTGCTTCCCACGTACCTAAAACTCAAATAAAAACGATTTAGGGCAATAAATTATTAAATATGTACGAGTTTAAAGGCTAAATGGCCGCTTAAAAACGCATGATTTTACACCTCATCGGTTATCATTTCAAATTTCGTGTTATATAGGGGATGAAATCTTGTACAAGTTGAGGGATTTATTTGTGCCTTGTAGTATTGTTTCTTCTTCTATTATGCTCTTTGAACGGACCACCATCGTTAAGGCTTGAAGAAGTTATAGTTTACAGTTTCTTTTACAGTTTCAATAGCGTGTTAGAAGAATGAAAACATTGGAAGAAAAACAAAGGACACTTCCTCAACATCAAGTTACTAGTCAGAAGGGTTGTCAGTTTGGAAGGAGTTGTACATTTTTAATTGCGTGTTAAAAGACTGAAAACATTGGAATAAAAACAGAAAACACTTCTTCAACATCAAGTTACTAGCCAGAAAGGGTTGTCAGTTTGAAAAGGAGTTGTACATTCTATCTATTTTGTATCTGTTTTAGTTTAGGTTTTTGAGAGTTTCATTTTGTTATTTAATTGGGAAAAGGTTCCACAATTATGCTTGTAATTATTTGATTAGTTTATCTAATGGTGTTAAAGAGTTTTGTGTAAAACTTATTTTTAACTTCTTAACAATTTGTGTTTTACCCAAATTTCAGGATCAACATAAGCATAGTTTTATATACTTATACGTTATAAAATATTGGATTCAGGTTCGGTTCATGAATTTATGTTATCTCCGTCCTTGTCCACATCTTCTATTCTTTAACTCAGGGATTCCCCATCCCCAAGAAAACTCATGAATTCTTCAGTCAAATCAATTTGAGGATCGAGTCTGCGGCTCGTAATTGTTATATCGACTTTTGTACTTAGGGCATTTATTATGGTAGTTTCATCAAAAGGTCTAAAACATGTATAGAGCTTTATCTTTCATTTTAACCATAGTGATCATTTGTTTCATGTACATGTGACATGAAGATGTTCATATTCTTGAACCTATTCATAATTTAATGTGTATAGGTGGAAAAACGGATGGGTACGGGCCACGGTTCAAACGGGCTAGGGCCCAAATGGACACGGGCTTACAAGTACTAGCCAAACGGCCGCATGTTATACGAATCATTTTTGAAAAGACCTACGACGAGGAAATAAATTCTTCAAACGTGACATCTCATTTGTCATTGTTGATACTAATATAAATATTCACCTTTTGTACCAAAAAAAAAATAAAAAATGAGAGAAAACATGTCCCGTTTATGCTCATTTAACTTTTGAATGAACAATATATGTCCATTAAACAAAAGATGAGGCTAAATATGCTCAAATCTTTTACAAATTTGCTCAAATTAGCTATTTTTTTTGATTTTGAGCACAAATTACCACCCTTATTAATGCATGCAGCATGCGTTATTACGAATCATTTGAAGAGTTGTAAAAGGTTTATAAATAATGAACATAGGTTTATAAATTAACGATTATGCAAGCTTATAAACCAATATAAAGACTCGTTATTGTAGATGCTCTTATAGCATACTCCATTTATAAGATATATTAGATAACACAAAATCATGTTTATTTATAATTTTGTGTTATAACATTACTAGGTATAACTTTTTTATTTTTTTATTTATTAAATAAAACACTATTTTTATTTAATTGAGAAAAAAAATACAAAACAGAATAAAGAAGGTGCAAAAAAAATACGCGTTTTAACTAAAGCTAGTTGCATTACATGTGCTTCACAATCTTTGATCGAAGTTTAAAATAGTTCGTTTAAACTAGTTGTATAAGATAATAAGATAATTAGTAATTAATTATTCATTAATATTGATTTGTCATATAAATTTATATAGAATTTGAATAAATGATGCCTTTCAAATAAAAAATAAATAAATGAAAGAATAAAAAGAATTACTCCACTACTTGCTTGGCAACAAAGGTCTGGGAAAACACAAATCACACTTCATGAAAAACCACACGGATCACGATCCGCACCCTTACATATCAAACGATCCCCACCGTCCATTAAATCCTTCATCAATCCAACGCCCCACATTCACTCCCTCCATCTTTTCCCAAAATTTCAAACTCTTATAAATACACACTCATTTCACTCCCAAAAACATTCACATTCACATTCAAACACAAAACAAATCAAAATCATGGCCCGAACAAAGCAAACAGCGCGTAAATCGACAGGAGGAAAGGCACCAAGGAAACAGCTCGCAACAAAAGCTGCTCGTAAATCAGCTCCAGCAACTGGAGGAGTCAAGAAGCCTCACAGATTCAGGCCTGGAACCGTTGCGTTACGAGAGATTCGCAAGTACCAGAAGAGCACCGAGCTTTTGATAAGGAAGTTGCCGTTCCAGAGGCTGGTCAGGGAGATTGCGCAGGATTTTAAGACGGATTTGAGGTTTCAGAGTTCGGCTGTTGCTGCGCTTCAGGAGGCGAGTGAGGCGTATTTGGTGGGGCTGTTTGAGGATACTAATTTGTGTGCCATTCATGCGAAGAGGGTTACGATTATGCCAAAAGATATGCAGTTGGCTAGGAGGATTAGGGGTGAAAGGGCTTGATTAATTTTGTAATTGCTGTTTGTTAAATGCTTTATGTTAGCTTATTAGAGGATTAGTGGTTGTTAGGGCCATTTAGTTGGGTCTTATGTTCAAGTGTTTAGTACTTAAGCTTTTAATGAAATGAAACTATTTCTGCATATGTTTAACTGAATTTTTTGGGTGTTTGTTTAAGCTTATATGTGGGCTTATGAGCTTATTTGATTTCGGCTTATGTTTCATAAGCCCCAATTTGTTGGCTTATTTTGAGACTTGTGGGTTTTATATAAGTTTTATCATATAAAACGAAATAATTAAGATGGAAATTTGGGGCTTATGAAATATAAGCCGAAACACAAATAAGCTCATAAGCCACATATGAGCTTCAACAAACACCCCAAGTTGAGTGGCCAGACCACTTTATTGAGCGCTGATGATTTTGCGATAATATATGGTACTGTATTAACCAAGCTTATGTAGCATTGTGTCAGATCAATATAAGTATCACTCAAATTGCTCGTTTTAAGCAAGAATAAGATGGTGTTTGGTTGATGGGTTTGACTGTTAAAATGAGTTGATTCTTTGTATCATTGTTCAGTTGATCAGGAGTTCAAAATTTAGAAATTGGAATGTAACAATAATTAATCTGACTGCAAACTAAATGTTAAGTACAAAACTTGAGAGGGTAGTGGCTGGATTAAGGAATAACAAGTAGTCAATGCTGAAAAAGTACGCGTTCAACTGAACACATAAGCAAGTACTCTTCAAGACTCGGAAACATGAAACACTAGGAAATGTTGACAAAACCTACAGCAAGGAAGGAAACTTGATGTTGATAAGTGGCGACAGTTGTATCGAACTCCTTTGGTCCAATTTGTTTATTGGTTTCATCTATAATGTCACCTGAGCTTTTGGCAAGTGGGATCAAACACGACATTACAACCTGCCCCTTCTCATGGGAAATGATACTGCACGAGATGTAGAATGGAACCAACTTACACAGGGCATAATATGCAGAGTTAAACGCAGGGCCTTTTAAAGGGTCGAGTCTACTTTTATCAGCTTCACATATGAAAAATAATGCAAAAGTTAAAAATAACTTTAAATTATGGAAAATATTGCTAGACATATATATGTGACTGACGCAGATCACTGATAGTACACGTCTCACTTTACCATCGTATCATCGATAAAAACAAAGAAATGCTGAATTCAGATCCCTAAATGAAGAACTTTAGGCCTGCAGGTTGCAGCAAACCACCATAGGTATTTGTCAGAACATCTAGAGTGTCAAGATATCTCTTTTGGATGTTTGTGGATCACGCAGCTCCTCACAGGTAGGAAGTTATAGTCTGAGTTGAACTTGTTTGCTGCGCAATTCCATGACGAGCCCCCTAATTCATCAATCTGCACCATATCAATAAGCCATAAAGTGTGTTATTAATTTGCCAAGCTTCAGTATTATAAACTTTTGCAGAATCAATGTAAACAAATTGAAGACATGAAATTATGTAGATCATAACTAAATCTATGCAACAAGTCAACCTCTAGGATCTCCCACTTTGCAATATACGATTCTAACATGTTTATTGACATTTGTAACTAGATAATAGAGGGTGCAATCAAAACCAGAAAACATAACAAAATGCTAATTCGGGTTGTATTTTAGTAACAACGGGTCAAACGGGTAAGAAGTGGGTCAAATAAGATAGAAGTTGTCTAAAAGTGCAATCCAATGCTTTAGACAAACTTGAAACAATGGAAACAAGAGTATTGGCTGGTTAACACTACCAGAACCATTTTGACCTCAACGTTAGTAAAGATGACCTGCTTTGACCAAATCCCTTTTTACAGATAACCCCGAACTGCCTAGCCGGCGTGTTTGCAATCTCTGCTAGATATCTTATTTATAACAAACCTTACAAGATGACTAATAGACATGAATAATCATGAAAAGCTTTTGTGATTCAACAACACACTACAAATGCAGTCATGAATGACTCTGGCAATGTTCTGGTTTTTATAATTAACAGCAGGGTTTAAATATCATATCCATATTTGATCAATTAGTAAAATAGTTCCATGATAAGTGATAACTGATATTTTCAGAAGGTTGACAGAGCTGCATTGACCTGCTTGTTTCCCATTTACTCAAAGTACGCAACCAAAACATCTACACAGGAAAATAGATCAACAGATACAAAGATTCTATGAGAACAAACATCACTAAGAGGTATTATACTTGCAAACAATCAATCAAAACAATTTAAGTGTGAATATATTAAATGCTTAGATATACACATTACAACAGTAAGATCAGACAACATACTTTTGCATAAAAATGACAGTGCCTTATCTTCAAATAAAACTTTATAAAATGTTTCCTTCCCTCGGGATCAAATATACCACCAAGATCAGCTCTTTGACCCTCTTCCTCATCAGACAATTCATGGATCGGGTCCTTTTCGCTTCTTTCATCGCAATCATCCCCTTTTTCTCCTCTTTTCTAAATTTAACATATGATGCCTTCTATTATATTCAAGCAGTCCCTCCTTCATAAGTTCCCCGAATTTATCCTTAACAATAACAAGTGGACCTTTAATTCTTTATCAACCAGTTCTGACCTTTTATACCCTTCTCTAAGAAGAACTGTATAAATTTGACGTATATGTGTAACATAGAATACTCCCGGATGCTTTAAAAGCAAAACATTCAACTTACTGAGTAATCTGAACTCCCTCCTGAAATGGCTAAGTTTCATGATTGATGCCTTTTTCCACAACGTAAGTGAAAGAAACTCGTGCAATAAGTTGATTGTTCTTATTTCTGATTCCTTCGACCCGTCTATTAAACGACCCGGATCCGTATAAGGTGAAATGTAAGGAGACGAATCAAATTCACGAAATTTCTCCCAGGATTTTACCCAAGTTAAGGGTAATGTGGATAGATGTCACGGAAAATTTCTCCAATCCCATAGTATTTCCAGTGTAAATTTGTTTGACTGTCGATAGGAATGTTGTTTTGTCAACAACATACACAATCCCACCGGGGCGGGGTATGGGGATGGGAGTGTTGTTTTGTGAGCATACATATTTCTTATCAATCATAACAGGGAATGCACTGCACCTCAAGAATCATAAATTTTGTAATTTCCCATTGCTGTGATGAATACGGGATTTGTTGTGCTGCGCACATTGTTATAATGTTTCTGATGCCCTCTATAACATTGGTTAGGCGGGTTCACCAACTAGCCATTGACAACTTGGATAAATTGTAAGTCCTGATACTGGGTTCCAGAATGAAGGGTGATTGGATACTTTGACGGCTGTTGATCTGCATAACATTTTACAAATGCATAAGTAAATTACAAACAAAATCCTAGTCAGTCTTATTTAATATGGTATAAAATAAGGTAAATCAGTAAATGGTTGGTAGGGAAATCATTGGAGCTGTTAACTAGATGCATCTACCTCAGTACCTCACTGCCATTTTGCAAGATTTCATGTGATGGCTTTTGCTTTTTGGCACTTCTGTTCACCCACTCAAGAGTCGGTAGTTTGGTTCATTTACTACCAAAATTAATAAGAAAACTTAAAAGCAAGAGTATGTTATTTTCATTCAATCAAGTCATTCTTTATTTGTTGTAGTAATTTTATTATTCATTTGTAGATACTGGTTTTCAGGCTTTCTTGGATTTCGAATTTAGCTCAGGTTGGACAGGGTTATCATAACTAAAATAGGGCCTGTTTAGGACCATCAGGCTGGACCGGGCTTCCGGTCAGGCTTTTTTCGGCTGGGTTTTTCTGGGCGAACATTTTGGGTTGGGCTTTTTTGGGCACAACCTAAGCCCCAGGCTCGGACTTTAGCCCATTTGTGCATCTCTATTTGAAAGCAACTTTTTGATAGACTTCTCGTGAGGATCAGTGTGCCTCACTATTAAGCTACTTGCTGGTGTTTTATCCAAGAAATCATATCTTTATTACAATAATATGAATTCTGTATTCATATATGACACACCTCTACTGTTTATCTTAGTTTTGACAGAAAAGAGCCGAACCATACCAAAGAATTCCCTGTGTTTGACCGTACCCAACCCATTTCCCCACCTCTATTGTTTAGCTCATTTTTAGGTATGGCTTTTCGTAACTAGTTATCTTATTTATAACAAAACTTGCAAAAGTTAGTCAAGAGTAATCATGAAACATGCTCGTAACTAAAACATGATACAACAAATGCAGCCATAAATAACAGAATAACTTTAAAAGTGTCCAGTATTCAAGAACAGAAAGCAGGATTGAATATCGTAACTACATTTGATTCATTAGTGCATGTCACTTGATTGATATTGAAGCAAAAAAGTCCACGATACCTTGATTCCAAATTCAGAAGGTTGACAGAGCTATGGCCTGCTTTTCCCCATTTACACAATCATCTGGACATGAAAATAGATCAGCATATGGCAAAACAAATATCTATTTTTTTATTAGATTTAACATCACTGAGAAGTATCATATTTGCAAACAATCAATCAAAAAAATTTAGGTGTCAATACATGAAATATTTAAGTATAACCATTACAACAGCATGATCAGACAACACACCTCAATATAAAAGTCAGGGAGCCTTATCATCAAATAAAACTTTATAAAATCGTTTTCTTTCCTCGGGATCAAATATACCACCAAGATTATCTCCTGGGCCCTCTTCATCATCAGAGAGTTCATGGATCGGATCCTTTTTCGCTTCTTTCATTGCAATCATCCCCTTTTTTCTCCTCTTTTCTAAATTTAACATATGATGCCTCCTATTATACTCGTGAAGTCCCTCCTGCATCAATTCCCCAAATTTATCCTTTACAATAACAAGTGGATCTTTATCAACCAGTTCTGACCCTTTATACCCTTCTCTAAGTAAAACCGTATAAATTTGATATTTATTTGTAACATAGAATATTCCCGGATGCTTTAAAAGCAAAACATTTAACTTATCGGGTAAACCAAACTCCCTCCTGAAATGACCAAGTTTCATGATTGATGCTTTCTTCCATAAGGTAAGCGAAAGAAACTCATGTAATAAACCGATGGTTCTCTTCTCCAATTCCCGCGACCCATCTACTAAACGACCAGGAGCTGTATAAGGTGAAATGTAAGGAAATGAATCAAATTCACGAAATTTCTCCCATGATTTTACCCAAGTTGAGGGTAACGAACATGGGAACGATGGATCAGAACCCTTCTTTTGAGCTATTTTCTCAATGGCAGAAACTGCCAAGTCTTGGTCCCACTTAATGAGCTCGATTTCCATCGAACTTTTTCTTCCACTATAATTAATCACTCGAAACATATCAAGATACTTAGGTATGATTCTTATCAAATAATCATCTGGTAATCCGAAACTTCTACCAACTTCATTAAGTTTGGACACATTGAGTCTATGATTCGCAACCATCATTAACAACTTTGCTAATCTCTCAACAACTACTGGTTCTTGCATATCTTTCACATTTTCTTCTTCTTCTACTAAAAACATCATCTTTTTAGTTAACCGGCAATAGTATTCATCCTTTTCAAGATATGTTTCAAAGCAACACGGGTATTTCTTAAGCCAATTTAAAGCTTTCCCTTGAAGATCAAGACTTTTGAACTTTTTCTGGAGGAAATTAACAGACGCCACCTGATCAGGACACCGCAAGATTATGTTTTTGAGCTGGTTATTTACAACCCATCGACGGTTTCTAGTTAAAGCTGCTTCAAGATCAGGGTCTTTTTTCATTGACCAAAGTGAGAATCGCCGAGTCTGCACATAAATACTTATCGCCATTTTCCCATTTTGTATCTTCATTATGTTATCAATAACTAACCCTGTTTAAGACCACAGATAACATAGTGAAAAGAAGATACAAGCTTCTCATTTCATAAGCTAAAGTACATACGTAATGATAAAAATATAAGTTTGCAGCTTATTTATAAGCTAGAAGTAAACTTTGAATTTTGTAGAGTGAGTGTATCATGGTGTTTAATATTGCTTATTTTATAAACTGCTTAAAATGAATCAGGTACCGACTAGCATATTTATCAAGTATTTATTTCAGTGTAAACTAAGCAAATAAGCATTTATTATTATTTTTTTTTAAATTGCAAACAGTTGCAACTGCTTAAAAGAAGCATATAAGCAGTTAAATAAGCAATCCCATAGGTAATACCTGATTACCCTCGAAGAAACTATTGAATTAAACAGCATGCAGGTATATTTGTAAAATGATGCAACAAAAGTTGAGGTTGGCATTTTAACAAACACTTAATATGCATACATTTTATAGCTAGTGTATTTCGTTCTGTGGCATGTCATAAACGATTTAGCGGTTGTTCAAATGTTTCGCTTGAAGTTAATGTGTTCCAGGCACATTCCATTGTACTAAACTTTCTGTTATTAATATATTTTACCGGGTAACCTTTAACCGAAAAGAATAAATACGCATATATTTGGCTAAAATGATCTAAGTACCAGAAACAAAGGAAATTAAAATGTTGGAAACAACAATACATTGACGATGAAGATTCAAAAAGGCATATACTTTGAGAAGAAGATGTTGACGCGGTTTTTGAAAGCTTGAAAAAATACTAGAATTCGACTTGATTTAAAAGGACCCGGCTCTATCTTCACTTCTCGACTAGATTTTGGACAAGGGTGCGTTTGGTTTGTAAGTTGGATTAAAATTGATTTCGGATTTGAGAAAGGTTTTAATAAAAATAAGAGATAGAAGATTAAAAAATGTTTATATTATATAATTTTTTATATGTAATTTGAAATATTGTTAGTACAAAATCTGGGGCTCAAGCTAAAGGATAGTTTAGGCTATCTTTGAACTGGGCTAATCTTGAACTAATCTTCGTATTATCTGCTAAGAAAGGAAACAACACCGTTAGCCTCACCGCGGAAGAGGGACTTCCGCGGTCAACCTCGGGTGTGAGAGTAAGTATGGGTAGAGAGAGAGAGAGAGAGAGTATATTGAGTGAGAGTGTGAGTATGTTACCGTTGAGAGTGGCAAAGCGCCCTCTATTTATACCTAGGGTCTTCTTGTCGGATTGCTTGGGATCATGCGTCATGATAATGACATTTTTAGGCGGCAAACCTTAAGGTCAACTCCTCCTCTTGGCATCATCCTGGCGACAGCGATGCTCTCGGGAGGGACCTACGGAGTTTCCCTGCATGGGGTCTGCCGGGGTCAGCGACGAGAGTGCTGACGAGATTCCTTACTCTTTTNAACGATACTCTCGGGAGGGACCTACGGAGTTTCCCTGCATGGGGTCTGCCGGGGTCAGCGACGAGAGTGCTGACGAGATTCCTTACTCTTTTTATAGGTCCGTGGTCCCAGGCCCTTTGTGACGTTCCGGACTGACATCGTAAACGGACAAGGGTATCCGTGCTGCGGACAAGGGTGTCCATGCCTTGTTATCCCCGAGGTCCGGGTTTAGTGATTATTGTCCGTCCCGTCTTGGGGTTTTGGATCCTGCGTCTGGTTAGCTCTTATTCCGGACCGATGTGGGTCCGGACCTGCTATACGTCATCAAGTCCCCCCAGTCTAGTATGGTTTACCTGCCGGGGTGAAATATGCTAGACTTGTCTTTCGTTGTCCGCGGGTTCCTCAATAATGGAGTTTCCACGTGTTGGTTTGTGACGTGTAATACAGCTGTCCTTGGCGGTTGTGATTAGTCATGTCCGTTCGTATTCTGACTGACGTGACCTTTGGTCATCATGACCGTCCGCTTGACCTGATCAAGGCTATCCACGTGTCCCTATGTTACACGTGTCAGTCATCCACTTAAGTTGGGTTTCGAGGGTTTGGGTATAAATACCTTTTTACCTCTTTCCTTTGGGCTTTTTAATGCTGTCAAGAATTCAAAAAACGTAGTTGCTTTTTTTCCCCCTTTTCTTGCGCATCAAACTCGTGACCTAGAATCTTCAGGTTAGGTCTCCGTCCTTCTCTTTGATCTTTTTTAGTCATGATAGAAACCATTGATTCGGTGACATGCAAGTTGTCGGAAAAAGAGTTAAGGATTTTTTGTAATAGGTATTCCTTAGGGGACGATCTAGGCATAGAATTGCCTAGTGCCGATTCCACTATAATGGATAGTCCGCCCGGGAAGATAGGTCTTTATACACGTTTGATAGAATTCGGGAACCATCGTATTCCTTTCTCTAGGTTTTTCCTCAGTTTGTTGCAGTATTTTAGGGTACATATCTCCCAGCTATCCTGTTTAGGTGCCGCTAGGATTAGTCATTTTGAAATATGTTGTCGTGCCCATGGTGGTGTCCCCACCGTTCAGTTATTTAGGAAGTTTTATTGCAACGGGATCCACAATGGGTACCTGACCTTTGAGAAGCGTAGGGTGGGTAAGGGGATAACTGTTCCGATATGTTACACGGATGGGGGTTTGGACTCTTTGAAACACTGGAGGGAAAATTTTTTCTTGGTTCATTCTTCTGTCTTTCCGATTTCGGTGCCGTGGCACTCGTCCGTTTCGGTGGAGAAAGACCCTCCTCCTTCCAACGAGGGTTTGGATATGGGTTTGTTGGAGGCCTTGAATCTCCATCGGGTCAAGTTTCAGCGGTATCCGGAGACTTTTCTCTGCGTGGTTGGGTTAAGTCGTGTGTATGATGATCCGTTGAGTCGTCCAACGTTTAGGAACGCGAATGGGCAGGGTAGGTTTTGAACTTAGTTTTATTGTTTTGCGTCGCTACTGTTGTTGTTTTTATATCTCATCCCCCTGTTCTTCCTTTTTGCAGATATGTCGTTGTTGGATATTATCAAGAGTGCTGACCCCTTCAAGGTGAAGATTGGGGAGAGAACTTTGGCTGAGGGAGAGAAAACTTTGTTAGAGGAGACTGCTGCTAGGGTCGTGGAGCCTTCTGAGGCGGATCTGACCTTGGTTGACCACACCATAACTGATGAGATGAAGGCTGTTAAAGAGCAAGGTAAGGCCGGGAAAAAACAAGTGAGCTAGTCTATTCAGTGGCCGGGGCAGAAGAAGCATCGTCCTCAAGGTCAACCCCTTCCTCGTCCTTTGGGTCGCAAGGATAAGGAAGCCTCGGGCTCCGGTCCGTTATTGGGCACCGGGAATGATGACCGGAATCTGGATGCTGGGTCGGAGAATGTGCAGGATGTAGAGATGGAAGCTACCCATGTTGATGAAATAATGGATTTGGATAATGTTGAGGATGTTGAGAAGGAGCCGGATGTTGAGGAAAGGCCGGCTGTTAATGTGGAGTTAGAGGATGAGTCTGTGTCTGCTCCAAATGAAGATTCTAGCAACAATCTGGTTGCGAGAAGAAAGAAAAAATCCACTGTTGTTTCTTCCGGGTCTGGACCCGCGAATGCTGAGTCTTCCAAGGGAATGGATGATGTAGTTGAGTCCGGGGCTGGTGGGTCGGGCTTGAGACCTGATGAGCGTCGCGGATCTCCTTCCCCTGGGCGAGAGGGTAAGGATCAAGAGGGTGGTACTTCCCCTGGTTTTTACGATTCCCAGACTGTTGATACTGACCGGGCCGATGACTTGTACAGTCCTAAGTGGGTTGTAACAAATGGTTTCAAGATGGATGATCCTTGGGTGTGTCGCAGCTTTGTTGATAACGTTGCTACCCCCGGCTATTGGTCTCAGTTAAGGAATACTTCGAATCACGAGTTTCTCGAGCAGTATAATGTGGGGGTGGCTCAGCAAATTGGTAGGGATTCTGAGCTCTGGGCTTTTTTACTGCTGTCAAGAATTCAAAAAACATAGTTGCTCTATTTTCCCCCTTTTCTTGCGCATCAAACTCGTGACCTAGAATCTTCAGGTTAGGTCTCCGTCCTTCTCTTTGATCTTTTATAGTCATGATAGAAACCATTGATTCGGTGACATGCAAGTTATCGGAAAAAGAGTTAAGGATTTTCTGTAATAGGTATTCCTTAGGGGACGGTTTAGGCATAGAATTGCCTAGTGCCGATTCCACTATAATGGATAGTCCGCCCGGGAAGATAGGTCTTTATACACGTTTGATAGAATTCGGTAACCATCGTATTCCTTTTTCTAGGTTTTTCCTCAGTGTGTTGCAGTATTTTAGGGTACATATTTCCCAGCTATCCTGTTTAGGTGCCGCTAGGATTAGTCATTTTGAAATATGTTGTCGTGCCCATGGTGGTGTCCCCACCGTTCAGTTATTTTGGAAGTTTTATTGCAACGGGATCCACAATGGGTACCTGACCTTTGAGAAGCGTAGGGTGGGTAAGGGGATAACTGTTCCCGTATGTTACACTGGAGGGAAAAATTTTTCTGGGTTAATTCATCTGTCTTTCCGATTTCGGTGCCGTGGCATTCGTCCGTTTCGGTGGAGAAAGACCCTCCTCCTTCCAACGAGGGTTTGGATATGGGTTTGTTAGAGGCCTTGAATCTCCATCGGGTCAAGTTTCAGCGGTATCCGGAGACTTTTCTCTGCGTGGTTGGGTTAAGTCGTGTGTATGATGATCCGTTGAGTCATCCAACGTTTAGGAACGCGAATGGGCAGGGTAGGTTTTGAACTTAGTTTTATTGTTTTGTGTCGCTACTGTTGTTGTTTCTGTATCTCATCCCCCTGTTCTTCCTTTTTGCAAATATGTCGTTGTTGGATATTATCAAAAGTGCTGACCCCTTCAAGGTGAAGATTGGGGAGAGAACTTTGGCTGAGGGAGAGAAAACTTTGTTAGAGGAGACCGCCGCTAGGGTCGTGGAGCCTTCTGAGGCGGATCTGACATTGGTTGACCACACCATGACTGATGAGCTAAAGGCTGTTAAAGAGCAAGGTAAGGCCGGGAAAAAACGAGTGAGTCAGTCTATTCCGTGGCCGGGGCAGAAGAAGCAGTGTCCTCAAGGTCAATCCCTTCCTCGTCCTTTGGGTCGCAAGGATAAGGAAGCCTCGGGCTCCGGTCCGTTGTTGGGCACCGGGAATGATGACCGAAATCTGGATGCCGGGTCGGAGAATGTGCAGGATGTAGAGATGGAAGCTACCCATGTTGATAAAAGAATGGGTTTGGATGATGTTGAGGATGTTGAGAAGGAGCCGGGTATTGAGGAAAGGCCGGCTGTTCATGTGGATTTAGAGGATGAGTCTGTGTCTGCTCCAAATGAAGATTCTAGCAACAATCTGGTTGCGAGAAGGAAGAAAAAATCCACTGTTGTTTCTTCCGGGTCTGGACCCGCGAACGCTGAGTCTTCAAGGGGAGTGGATGATGTAGTTGATTCCGGGGCTGGTGGGTCGGGCTTGAGACCTGATGAGTGTCGCGGATCTCCTTCCCCTGGGCGAGAGGGTAAGGATCAAGAGGGTGGTACTTCCCCTGGTTTTTACGATTCTGATGAGACGAAAAGTGTTACGCTTTTAGCGGGTCATTTAAGCCCTAATTCGTATAAATATGATCAAATATTGCCCTAAATCGTTCCTTTTGTCATTTTAGGTACTTTTGAGAGGAAATCTGGAAAACATGCATATTTGGACGTTTTTGGAGCATTAAAGTGAAGAAAACGACAAAGTCTCAAAAGAAGCTGGAAATACTACCTGACGGCGTCAGAGTCACAACGTGACGCCGTCAGCAAACGTTGACAAAGGAGTGAAAACCAATTTTCAAATGACGGGCTAGAAAGAATTTGGAGATTTACACCTGACGCCGTCAGGTGTTAATAAGTGTAGACCGTCAGGTTATAAATTAAAGAGTGACGGCCCAGAAGAAATTAAAGGGTGACGGCGTCAGAAATGGATCTAGGCCATTCGAGAAACCTTATGGCGGCGGGCTGACGGCGTCAGACCCTATAACCTGAGGCCGTCAGAGTGTAAAAGTCTATATATAGTTTTCTATTTTTCATTCATTAGGGTGGAACTTTGTGGAGAACTTTTGGCACCAAATCCTAGACGAATTTTCTGTACTTTTTAGGGTTTCCAACCCTTGGAACCCTCATGCTTAATTAAAGATAAGTCTTCACTTCAATTCAATCAATATGTCTATGTGTTGGTTGATTATCTCTTTTACTTGTCTTTTAATTAACATGCTAGGCTAAATTCTTCTTGTGTTTGCTTAGATCTAATGAAACCTAACTATTAATTATTGGTTAATTGATGTGTTGTTGTTTGTTGGGATGATTGTTCCATCAATGTTAGGCTCAAGAAAACTGGCCAACTTCCTGTGAGAGAACGATCAATCCCCCGTACTTACCACTATCCTATACTACATCGGTCAGGTACACTGCCTGGTGGGGTTGTAAGCCTCTTGAGATCCCTCGAGAGGTAAAACCTGTTGTAAGGTCACAAAACCACGCATCAGATTCCCAGACTGTTGATACTGACCGGGCCGATGACTTGTACAGCCCTAAGTGGGTCGTAACAAATGGTTTCAAGATGGATGATCCTTGGGTGTGTCGCAGCTTTGTTGATAACGTTGCTACCCTCGGCTATTGGTCTCAGTTAAGGAACACTTCAAATCACGAGTTTCTCGAGCAGTATAATGTGGGGGTGGCTCAGCAGATTGGTAGGGATTCTGAGCTCAGGCAGCGGTTTGAACACGAGATAGAGCTGAGGGAAAAACTCGAGAGAGGTGTTCAACGTCGTGATAACGAGATTATCCGTTTGAGAGAACAGCTTGCAAGTTGGGGTGAAGAATCAGAGGAGTTGTCCTGGTTACGTGCTCGGGTGTCCCAGCTTGAAGGGGAAGCCGGGGTAAAGAATGAAAAGATCGCCGGGTTGGAGGTTAACAAGGCCGAGCTTGAGGGGACGGTGTCTGGGTTGGAGGCCAGGGTTAGTAGCTTTGTTAGGTCACCATATTGTAAACACAAGTATTGAAATGATAGAAATGAGATGAGAAATAGAGTTTGGTTGATTAGATCAAATATGAAGAATAAAAGTGCAAGAGTTTCCTTATGTAAATGAAATAACCAACAAGAGAAAGGTTTACATGATGTTCCTATTTATAGGAGAGGAGCTAGGGTAACATCCCTTTCTCCTTCCTTTCTCTTAGACGTATGGGCTTAAGGCCCATTGGACGTATGATGGACTTCATACATTTACATGATTAAGCAATTGTTCTAGCAACCTATTACAAATGATGAAATAACCGAGACTTGATAAAATGTAGATAAACTTAGGTTCTAACAATCTCCCCATAAGGATCGGTTGTTGAAGAAGTGATGTAAGTCACGGTCATTTGAGGTTGCTTGACATCTTTTGTCTTTGCACTTTAGTTGTGGCATTCATAGCTTTTGACGTCTTCAAAAATGATTAGTAGAGATGATTCATCGTTCTTTGTTCTTTATCTTTGCTTGATGAGATAGTGATCAATCTGATGTGGTAATCTGCCATTCGTCACATTCTTTGACTCCAGTGGATCTGCATCATTCCGACATGCTCATACATCTTTGACGGTTGAAACTTTCATAAGTGAGGAGCTCTCTTTTCATATGTGAAGATTCNTCTCCTTTCCTCTCCTGGATTCTCTCGAGGAGGGCAACCCCAATGATCCTGAGCAGGTCCTGCCCCAGCCGACCAGAGAGCAACTCCTTGTCCCTGCTTATTATGAGCGGGACGGGGTACGCTCTGCGAACCCTTGGTAGCACGTTATTCCCTTGGAAGATGCCATCAACGCCTCCAAGGCCAGGGCGCGGGTTCGAGCTCATGATGCCGTGTACAAGAATGCTATGGTTGCTGAGGGTAGTTCACAGCCTTCGATGTCCGGGAGAGTTATCGATCCTACCCGGCCCAGCCCTTCTTGTCCGGTTACCGGACCTTCTGGAGACAACACGGCTCAGGATGACATGTTTGATCCGACCATTTTAGGGCCCATCCATCCGGAGGAATTTGCCTGATCCTGGTGTTTTTGACCGTTTTATGGGTGGCATTTTGAGTTTGTTCAGTTAGGTACTTTCGGCCATCGTGGGTGGTATTTCAACTATACCACCCGGCCTCCTTGTGAAGCTTTCCAAAATTTGTCTAAGTGTTAGGGAGTTTGTTAGTTGAGCCCGCGGATGCTGCTGTTGCTCCTTCGTATATTTTCAAATACCGGGCGCCTGTGCCCGGGGAATGTTTAGGAATCATGTAACTAACGTCGAAACGTTTTAATATGCTTATGGTATTGTTGTTTGTTATTCCCGGCTACTGAAGCCTGGGTAATGTTTAACTATCTGTACATACTATTCCGGGGATAGTTTGATTGGGTCAATGGGTTCGCAATACCGCTTATATGACTGAGTCAATTATGAGGTTGCTCATCCTTGTACCGGGCTTGCAATACCACTTACGTACTCGATAGATTCAAATGGACTTTAAAACTGGTCCTCGATATGCATGCATGTTATATGACAATTATAATGAATGAAAGAAAAGTAAAGGCTAAGTTTTTCGGAAAATTTGCGGAGTTGATCGGGCTCCACTTTCATTTAAAAAAGAAGTTAGTACATAAATACCTAAGACATGAATTGAAAATTTGCCCCGGCTGCTCGGTTATGACCGTAGCTAGCTACACGCGGGTGCGTTTACACATGTGAAAATTATAAGTAGCACCTTTTCAGGTTTCTAATGTTCCAAGTCCGGGGAAGTGTTTTCCCGTTGGTGCTCCTGAGCCTGTAAGCTCCTCTTCCGAGTGCTTCCACTACTTCATACGGCCGTTCCAATTTGGGTCCGAGCTTGCCCATGTCTTCAGCATGGCTAGCATCGTTGTTCCGGTACACGAAGTCTCCGGGCTTGAATGTTGTGCCGCGGACTTTGCGTTGTAGTACCTTTCCATCTTAGCCTTGCTTTTTGCCTCTTCGATCGCTGCCACCTCACGCCTTTCTTCCACCAGGTCTAGGTTTAGACGCAACTGTTCATCGTTTCCTTTCGGATCAAATAGGGCACATTGATGAGACGAAAAGTGTTACGCTTTTAGGGGGTCATTTAAGCCCTAATTCGTATAAATGTGATCAAATATTGCCCTAAATCGNGTTTCCCGTTGTCTGACCACAATTTTCCCCCCGGTAGGCCCAAATCTGCACAACGATATTTGTCCCACACGAATTTTTTCACCTGGTTGCCGGTATTGTTGCTACGGCCTTGGCTCTATTCCACTTGGTGAAGTAGTCGATACCGACAATCAAGTATTTGACTCTTCCCGGGGCTTCAGGGAATGGTCCGCTGATGTCCATGCCCCACTTGTAAAATGGCCAAGGAGAAGTTATCGGGGTTAGATTGTGCTGGGGGTTCTTTGGAACCGGTTGGTGGACTTGGCATTCCTGGCACCTTCGGATGATTTCACGTGCATCTCTATGCATGCTGGGCCAGTAGTATCCGGAACGGAGAGCTTTGGCTACTATGGCACGTGGGCCGGAGTGCATGCTGCACGAGCCTTCATGGATTTCCCTAATCACATATTCTGCCTGTGCCGACCCGACACAACGGAGCCAAGGTTCCAGGAAAGATTTCCTGAAAAGGACTCCGTCGATGATAGCATATTGCCTGGCCTTGATTCTTAACTTCCGGGCTTTCTTCTGATCGGCGGGTAGCACTCCGTCTTTTAGGTATTCTAAGAGCGGTGTCATCCAAGTTTCCCCGTCTTCTTCTACTACTGGCATTCCTTCTTTTTCTTTTATGGACTTCTCTCTAAGGACTTCTACCAAGACTTGCTTGGTGAGGTGTGCGAAGCTAGTAGATGCAATTTTGCTCAATGCATCGGCCTGCTTGTTCTGGCTTCGCGGAACCTGCCTTATTGAGAACATCTGGAACCCCTGTATCAATGCTTGAGCTTTTGCTAGGTACTGGATCATGCTATCCTCCTTAGCTACATATGACCCGTTGATCTGGTTAGCCACCAGTCTTGAATCAACGTTCGCGGCCAGGTCCTTCACACCCATTTGTTCCGCGATCCGTAGCCCAGCGATCAATGCCTCATATTCCGCCTCATTGTTAGATGTTGAAAACTCAAAGCGGAGTGCGTACGTGAACTCTGTCCCTTCCGGGCTGGTAAGAATGAGTCCCGCACCCGAACCTTCTTGGCAAGAAGAACCATCAGTGTACAGGTTCCAGAGTTCATTGTATGGTAGGGCCTGGGAGACCCCCTCCGGAGCACTTTCTTCCGGTATCTCGGCTATGAAGTCGGCTAGAACCTGGCCTCTTATGGCCGTTCGTGGCCTATAGCTGATGTCGTGTTCCCCCAGCTCTACCGCCCACTTGGTTAGCCTCCCGGTTTTCTCCGTCCTTGCCAATACTTGCTTAATTGGTTGGTCGGTGATGACCGCAACCGGATGAGCCTGGAAGTATCTTCTTAACCTTCTGGCTCCATGCACTAGTGCTAGGACCAACTTCTCGATTGGACTGTAATTCACCTCCGGACCTTGTAGAGCCCTACTTATGAAGTATATTGGCTCCTGCCTCGTACCTCTTTCCGCTAGTAGTACCGCGCTAATGGCTTCTGTTGCCGCGGACAAGTACATGATTAGTTCCTCCTTGGGTCGAGGAGCTGTTAGGGTTGGGAGGTTTGCGATATGCTTTTTCATTTCCTTGAATGCTTGTTCCGCCTCAGGGGTCCAGTGGAAGTCGCTTTTCTTGATGCACTTCTTCAGGGTCTTAAAGAATGGAAGCAATCTTTCCGCGGATTTAGAGAGAAACCTGTTTAGGCTAGCTAACTTGCCATTTAAACTCTGGACTTCTTTCAAGGTTCTCGGGGAGGTGAGCTTAGTCACGGCCTCGGATTTCTCCGGGCAGGCTTGTATCCCCCGTCTACTGATCACGTGTCCTAAGAACATTCCTTCTTCTGCTCCAAACGTGCACTTCTTAGGGTTTAGCTTCATATTGATCCTTCTGAGCGTCTGAAAAGTCTCCTCCATGTCTCTTAGAATGTCTGCTTCCGAATGACTTTTGATGACGAGGTCATCCACGTACACTTCCAGATTTCTCCCGATTTGCTTCTCAAACGCCTTGTCTACTAACCGCTGGTATGTGGAACCGGCGTTCTTCAAACCGAAGGGCATTTTAGTGTAGTAGAAGATGCCTTGGTTAGTGTGGAATGTTGTTTTCTCTTCGTCCTCTACAGCCATTTGAATCTGGTGATATCCTTTGTACGCGTCCAAGAAGCATTTGTAGGAGTATCCGCAGAGGGACTCGACCTTTAGATCAATCTCTGGCAATGGATAGGAATCCTTGGGGCATGCTTTGTTCAAATCCTTAAAATCAACACATATTCGCCAGCTCCCGTCGCTTTTCTTGACGAGAACCGGGTTGGATAACCAGTCATGGTAATGCACCTCTCTCATGATGCCGGCATCTACCAACTTTGCTACATCATCATTGATGGCNTGCCTTGGTTAGTGTGGAATGCTGTTTTCTCTTCATCCTCTACAGTCACTTGAATCTGGTGATATCCTTTGTACGCGTCCAAGAAGCATTTGTAGGAGTATCCGCAGAGGGACTCGACCTTTAGATCAATCTACGGCAATGGATAGCAATCCTTGGGGCATGCTTTGTTCAAATCCTTGAAATCAACACACATTCGCCAGCTCCCGTCGCTTTTCTTGACGAGAACCGGGTTGGATAACCAGTCATGGTAATGCACCTCTCTCATGATGCCGACATCTACCAACTTTGCTACATCATCATTGATGGCCTGGTTTCTCTCCGGAGCTTGACCTCTCTTCTTCTGTCTTATCGGGGTATAGCCTTCTCGTACATTTAGCTTGTGTTCCGCTATGTTGCGAGGTACCCCCGTCATATCAGAGGGCTGCCACGCAAAAACATCAAGGTTGTTTCTTAGCAGCTCACAGACGTCTTTCTTCCCTTGGTCGCTCAGGGTACCCCCTATCGTGACCGTTTGGTTCGGGAATCCGGGGTGTATAGCTGCCTTGATTCCTTCCTTGGTCGGGCGATCATCGACCGTCTGTTGTGGCATAGGCTCAGCAACCATTCGACATTCTACCGGAACCACTTTATCACTATGCAAAGTTACTATCCCCCCTTTAGTTGCAAATTTCAGCATTCCATGAGCTGTGGAAGGGATGATTTTTAACAACCTTATGCCCGGCCGTCCGATGATCCCGTTGTACTGGGACGGGGATCTAACCACTATGAAATTCATCCAGGTGCTGGCTGAGTTTTCTTCATCTACCAATTTTACCTCCAAAAGTATCTGTCCTAGGGGCCACGACAGTTCGCCACTAAAGCCAAGGAGAGGGGACGTGGCTGGAATCATTCTTTCTCGGATTTTCGGGCTTAGCCGGTTGAAGCAATGCTCATACAGGACTTCCGAGGCACTGCCATTGTCCACATACATCCTGTGAATTATGTGACCCCCAATCTCCGCTTTTATTACCAGGGGGTGGTCGTCCCAGTCACTACCCTCTACCGGGGGAAAGGAGATTTCCATGCTGGGGGCGTCTTCCGGGATCGTCCTTTGTTTCACTGTCCGTTGCTAGGAATGGACCATGAAAATGGCCGCGGCTTTGTCTTATGGCGGAACATCCTTCTTGCTACCTCTCGCGGCTCCGCCCTTTTGGCTGTCATTCTTGATTTCTTTTACTAGGTGTGCTAATTGTCCTGATCTTACGGCTTNCAACCAGTCCCTGCTTCCTTGGTCTATTCTGGCTTTTACCCCTTCTCCTAAGCTTCGGTTTGCCCTCTCGACCAACCCGTTTGCTTGAGGGTGTTTGACTGAGGCAAACCGTTGTTTTATATTGAGCTTCTCACACCAATCCTTGAAGGGGTTATCACTGAACTGCTTCCCGTTGTCTGACACAATTTCCCCCGGTAGTCCAAATCTGCACACAATATTGTCCCACATGAATTTTTTCACCTGGTTGCCGGTAATCGTGGCTACGGCCTTGGCTTCTATCCACTTGGTGAAGTAGTCGATACCGACAATCAAGTATTTGACTCTTCCCGGGGCTTCAGGGAATGGTCCGCTGATGTCCATGCCCCACTTGTAAAATGGCCAAGGAGAAGTTATCGGGGTTAGATTGTGCTGGGGGTTCTTTGGAACCGGTTGGTGGACTTGGCATTCCTGGCACCTTCGGATGATTTCACGTGCATCTCTATGCATGCTGGGCCAGTAGTATCCGGAACGGAGAGCTTTGGCTACTATGGCACGTGGGCCGGAGTGCATGCTGCACGAGCCTTCATGGATTTCCCTAATCACATATTCTGCCTGTGCCGACCCGACACAACGGAGCCAAGGTTCCAGGAAAGATTTCCTGAAAAGGACTCCGTCGATGATAGCATATTGCCTGGCCTTGATTCTTAACTTCCGGGCTTTCTTCTGATCGGCGGGTAGCACTCCGTCTTTTAGGTATTCTAAGAGCGGTGTCATCCAAGTTTCCCCGTCTTCTTCTACTACTGGCATTCCTTCTTTTTCTTTTATGGACTTCTCTCTAAGGACTTCTACCAAGACTTGCTTGGTGAGGTGTGCGAAGCTAGTAGATGCAATTTTGCTCAATGCATCGGCCTGCTTGTTCTGGCTTCGCGGAACCTGCCTTATTGAGAACATCTGGAACCCCTGTATCAATGCTTGAGCTTTTGCTAGGTACTGGATCATGCTATCCTCCTTAGCTACATATGACCCGTTGATCTGGTTAGCCACCAGTCTTGAATCAACGTTCGCGGCCAGGTCCTTCACACCCATTTGTTCCGCGATCCGTAGCCCAGCGATCAATGCCTCATATTCCGCCTCATTGTTAGATGTTGAAAACTCAAAGCGGAGTGCGTACGTGAACTCTGTCCCTTCCGGGCTGGTAAGAATGAGTCCCGCACCCGAACCTTCTTGGCAAGAAGAACCATCAGTGTACAGGTTCCAGAGTTCATTGTGTGGTAGGGCCTGGGAGACCCCCTCCGGAGCACTTTCTTCCGGTATCTCGGCTATGAAGTCGGCTAGAACCTGGCCTCTTATGGCCGTTCGTGGCCTATAGCTGATGTCGTGTTCCCCCAGCTCTACCGCCCACTTGGTTAGCCTCCCGGTTTTCTCCGTCCTTGCCAATACTTGCTTAATTGGTTGGTCGGTGATGACCGCAACCGGATGAGCCTGGAAGTATCTTCTTAACCTTCTGGCTCCATGCACTAGTGCTAGGACCAACTTCTCGGTTGGACTGTAATTCACCTCCGGACCTTGTAGAGCCCTACTTATGAAGTATATTGGCTCCTGCCTCGTACCTCTTTCCGCTAGTAGTACCGCGCTAATGGCTTCTGTTGCCGCGGACAAGTACATGATTAGTTCCTCCTTGGGTCGAGGAGCTGTTAGGGTTGGGAGGTTTGCGATATGCTTTTTCATTTCCTTGAATGCTTGTTCCGCCTCAGGGGTCCAGTGGAAGTCGCTTTTCTTGATGCACTTCTTCAGGGTCTTAAAGAATGGAAGCAATCTTTCTGCGGATTTAGAGAGAATCCTATTTAGGCTAGCTAACTTGCCATTTAAACTCTGGACTTCTTTCAAGGTTCTCGGGGAGGTGAGCTTAGTCACGGCCTTGGATTTCTCTAGGCAGGCTTGTATCCCCCGTCTACTGATCACGTTTCCTAAGAACATTCCTTCTTCTGCTCCAAACGTGCACTTCTTAGGGTTTAGCTTCATATTGATCCTTCTGAGCGTCTGAAAAGTCTCCTCCATGTCTCTTAGAATGTCTGCTTCCGAATGACTTTTGATGACGAGGTCATCCACGTACACTTCCAGATTTCTCCCGATTTGCTTCTCAAACGCCTTGTCTACTAACCGCTGGTATGTGGAACCGGCGTTCTTCAAATCGAAGGGCATTTTAGTGTAGTAGAAGATGCCTTGGTTAGTGTGGAATGTTGTTTTCTCTTCGTCCTCTACAGCCATTTGAATCTGGTGATATCCTTTGTACGCGTCCAAGAAGCATTTGTAAGAGTATCCGCAGAGGGACTCGACCTTTAGATCAATCTCTGGCAATGGATAGCAATCCTTGGGGCATGCTTTGTTCAAATCCTTAAAATCAACACACATTCGCCAGCTCCCGTCGCTTTTCTTGACGAGAACCGGGTTGGATAACCAGTCATGGTAATGCACCTCTCTCATGATCCCGGCATCTACCAACTTTGCTACATCATCATTGATGTCATGGTTTCTCTCCGAGGCTTGACCTCTCTTCTTCTGTCTTATCGGGGTGATAGCCTTCCCGTACATTTAGCCTGTTTCGCTATGTTGCGAGGTACCCCCGTCATATCAGAAGGGCTGCCACGTAAAAAACATCAAGGTTGTTTCTTAGCAGCTACACAGACGTCTTTCTTCCCTAGGTCGCTCAGGGTACCCTATCAGTGACTGTTTGGGTCCGGCGGGAATCCGGGGTGTATAGCTGCCTTGATTCCTTCCTTGGCCGGGCGATCATCGACCGTCTGTTGTGGCATAGGCTCAGCAACCATTCGACATTCTACCGGAACCACTTTATCACTATGCAAAGTTACTAATCCCCCTTTAGTTGGAAATTTCAGCATTCCATGAGCTGTGGAAGGGATGATTTTTAACAACCTTATGCCCGGCCGTCCGATGATCTCGTTGTACTGGGACGGGGATCTAACCACTATGAAAGTCATCCAGGTGCTGGCTGAGTTTTCTTCATCTCCCAATTTTACCTCCAAAAGTATCTGTCCTAGGGGCCACGACAGTTCGCCACTAAAGCCAAGGAGAGGGGACGTGGTTGGAATCATTCTTTCCCGGATTTTCGGGCTTAGCCGGTTGAAGCAATGCTCATACAGGACTTCCGAGGCACTGCCATTGTCCACATACATCCTGTGAATTATGTGACCCCCAATCTCCGCTTTTATTACCAGGGGGTGGTCGTCCCAGTCACTACCCTCTACTGGGGGAAAGGAGATTTCCATGCTGGGGGCGTCTTCCGGGATCGTCCTTTGTTTCACTGGCCGTTGCCAGGAATGGACCATGAATATGGCCGCGGCTTTGTCTTTTGGCGGAACATCCTTCTTGCTACCTCTCGCGGCTCCGCCCTTTTGGCTGCCATTCTTGATTTCTTTCACTAGGTGTGCCAATTGTCTTGATCTTACTTTGTTTCTTTAGCTGGAAACATTCATCGGTGATGTGCCCTTTTTCTCTGTGAAAGTCACAGTATTTGTCCTTGTTCCGGGATTCAATTGGGCTGGACATGGGGGGTGGTGCCGTGAACTTGACCGTGTCCATTGCCAGGATTTCCTTTGGCGTTTTGGTTAGTAGGGCGAATCGGTCTCCTCGCTTCCTGTCCTGCCGCGAACGGCTTTTGAACTCCAACCCCCTTTCGGTGATATGGCCGCTGCCCCCTTTTGTCCCGGCTTCTTGGCTTTTCCATTGAGAGCGGTCATGTTTTTTCTTGGATTGATTCGCCGCTGCTGTTTCTCCCCGGAGATAAGCGGTTGTTGCTTTCCACATCTCATCCACGCTTTTGGGAATGTTGTCGTTCAGCCTTTTTATCAATCCTGAGTTAGTGATCCCGTGCATAAAGCCTGAGATTTTCATGCATTCCGGGGCTCCTCTCACATGCATGCTTTCGGCTTTAAACCGTTCCACAAATGCCCAGGTGGACTCTCCCTCCCTTTGTTTGATGTGGTGAATCTCAACCGAGTCCTTGGCATATTTCTTTTGTTGCAAGAAGTATGATAGGAAGCTTTTCCTCAAGTCTTCGAAGCTGTCTATGCTTTCCGTGGGGAGCTCGTCGAACCACATCCGGGCATGTCCCATGAGTGTGGAGTTGAACATATGGCACCAGGTAGGCATGGCCCAACGTTCGACTTTAGCCGCGGTACAGAAATTTTTCAAGTGGTCTTCAGGGTCTCCCGTCCCGTCGTATGTTTTGACATGGGCAGGCATCCGAGTTCGACTTGGGAATTCAAAATTTCTGATCCGAAGGGTGAAGGGGTTGGTGTCCTCCACATCATAAGGACGGTATAGGTCATCCTCGTCCTCATAAGCATCGTGCTTTCCGGATCGGGATTTCCAATGTCCCCCGGCACTATCCTCACTTTCCCCCGGAGTCCAGTCCCGTTTCCTTCCCGGATCCGAGTGGACGGTTCTTTCTCCCTGGTCTTTTCCCCTTGGAAAAGAAGCATAGCTCTGAGTCGGGCTAGGAGTTGCTCGCTTGTAAGTATTTTCTACTTCGGAGCGACTTTGGTCCAACCGTTTGCGCCAAGCTTCGGCACGGCGTTCCCTGCGAGCACAACTTTTTGATTTGAGCCGGGTAAAAGCATCCGGTTGCTTCTCTCCTAACCTTGACTTACCGTCTTCCCTCTGCTTCCCCAACCGGGTAAACACATTCGATTTGGGATGGGGGCGTTCGGTTCTCTCACCTTCGTTTATTGTATCTCTGCCACTTAATCTTGAAAAAACACTTTGGGAGCAAGAGTACTCGGAAGGGCTGGACCTGGCGCTAGGACTGGCCTTTCGCCTTTTCTTCGCCCTTTTCGACCCCGAAGATTTGGATCCCAAGTTTCGGGGCTCCTCCCCAGACCGTTGGTCTCTCTGCTCTTCGTCAGCAAAGTTGAGGCGAGTTTTTACTTGCTCCATTTTTTTTTATGAACCTTTTCGGACATTAAGGGCAATAGTTGGTCATAATGCTTGTCGCAGAATTCCCTAATTNGATTTGGGATGGGGGCGTTCGGTTCTCTCACCTTCGTTTCTTGTATCTCTGCCACTTAATCTTGAAAAAACACTTTGGGAGCAAGAGTACTCGGAAGGGCTGGACCTGGCGCTAGGACTGGCCTTTCGCCTTTTCTTCGCCCTTTTCGACCCCGAAGATTTGGATACCGAGTTTCGGGGCTCCTCCCGAGACCGTTGGTCTCTCTGCTCTTCGTCATCAAAGTTGAGGCGAGTTTTTACTTGCTCCATTTTTTCTTTGTGAACCTTTTCGGCCATTAAGGACAATAGTTGGTCATAATGCTTGTCGCAGAATTCCCTAATTGCCTCATGCGGGAGAGGGTCCATTCGAGGTTCCTCTTCTCCCTGACTCTTCCCCTTTCCCAGAGTGTTTCTTACTGTGGAACGTTCTCGAGTGGGGGACGAGTCGCTAGCCTGATTACTCATAGTAAAGCTACTTTGGAAACGCAGTTATGTACCAGCGTCCCACGGATGGCGCCACTTGTTAGTACAAAACTGGGGCTCGAGCTAAAGGATAGTTTAAGCTATCTTTGAACTGGGCTAATCTTGAACTAATCTTCGTATTATCTGCTAAGAAAGGAAACAACGCCGTTAGCCTCACCGCGGAAGAGGGACTTCCGCGGTCAACCTCGGGCGTGAGAGTAAGTATGGGTAGAGAGAGAGATAGTATGATAAGTGAGAGTGTGAGTGTGTTACCGTTGAGAGTGGCAAAGTGCCCTCTATTTATACCCAGGGTCTTCTTGTCGGATTGCCTGGGATCATACGTCATGATAGTGACATTTTTAAGCGGCAAACCTTAAGGTCAACTCTTCCTTTTGGCATCATCCTGGCGACAACGATGCTCTCGGGAGGGACCTACGGAGTTTCCCTGCATGGGGTCTGCCGGGGTGAGCGGCGAGAGTGCTGACGAGATTCCTTACTCTTTTTATAGGTCCGTGGTCCCAGGCCCTTTGTGACGTTCCGGACTGATATCGAGCTACGGACAAGGGTATCCGTGCTGCGGACAAGGGTGTCCATGCCTTGTTATCTCCGAGGTCCGGGTTTAGTGATTATTGATATAAGTTTGTGATGCATTGATCGGAATGTACAAATCAATTCGCAAAACTTTTTGCTCTTGCTTCTTATTGCTCTTAACTTCTGCAAAACTTTTGAAAACACGTGTCACTACATGAAAGGATGATCAAAAACCCATAACAAGACAAAACTGAAAAGACTAAACCCTGACGTGCATAGTGAACTTGTACAATACGCTTATATAGTTGCACATCCTTTATCATATACACATCCCCTGTCTCATTAAAACATTTCAAACCCTCAAAATTGTTTTTTTACAACAAAATGTGCTTTTGATTCTTGGCATACTTATAGCAGTAAGAAAATAAAAAGTACCATTTTAATTTTATAAACTAAATATGTTTAAAAACTGACTTTTTAAAGTTTTTTTAGGTGAATGATGAAGGAAGGTGGATGTTTGGGAGGAAGTGTTTCCGAGCAACAAAATCTTGATTTTACAAAGTTGATATTTGCATGGTCTATTGATGACAACAATTACAAGGTCTTCATTTTTTACCTTTTTTTTTTTTTTTTTTTTTTTTATNGCCGTCACCAAACTAGGCCAAAAACTCTCTGGCCCGTCATGAGTAACTTCCAATTTCTTCACTTCATTTGTTCCTGACGTCGTCACGTTGAAGCTTGTGACGCCGTCACCTTCTGTGCACTTTAGGGTCTTTTGAGATTTTGTTGTTTTCCGCACTTTTTCACTCCGAAGACGCCCGAAAATGCTTCTTTTGTGATTTTCTCCTCAAAAGTACCTAAAATGAGAAAAGAAACGACTTTGGGTGAAATCCGATCCAATAATATACGAATTAGGACTCAAACGGACCCCTAAAAACGTAACATTTTTCGTCTCATCAATAACGGCTATGGTGCAACCGGAAAAAAAACACACACCCAATTTCAAAACAACAGAAAAATGAAGCCTTACTTCTTGGATTATGAAAGAAATTAAACCAAAGAAGGGTTATTTGCTGTGGATTAAAGGTGGTTATATGATTTGGTTTGTGAGATTATTGATTAGATGTGTTTCATGGTGATGAGATGAAGATTGTGTGTTGCGTATGATATGATGAGATGGGGGCGGAGTGTTTATAATATGTGTGTATTAGGGTTAGGTTAAATACCAACTGTTTGTTTAGGGGTATTATTACTTTGGTTGGATGGGTTTACTTCCTTTGTGGGCTTAATCAGTATAAAACATGGTCTGGGCTGTTAATGGATCCAATTATGTGCATTCATTTTGGGCTAAAACTAATGATTGTGGATTGAAAGATGTGCATTTATTTTATGTATTGTAATTTTAATTTATGTATTGTAATTTTAATTTGTGTTTAATAAAATGTGTTTGTTTTTATTAAATAAAATGAAATGGAAAAAAGTGAGACCCAATAACGTGTTAGTGGTGTGTTATGAGGGAGGGGTGTTTGAGTGAATGGTGTGTTATTGGGAGTGGATGATGTGGCGCTGAGGTGTCATACCAATAACGTGTTAACGGTATGCATGATACCCAACGCTCTTAGAGTATCTTTTAATGCAAATGCTTTTCATAACTTTTTATTGTTCCATCAATTTTTTTAAAAAACTTGTTTAAATTGCGAGTAAACCTTTTGAAAGACTTGTTATTTACCGAGATAAAAGTTTTTCCACTGTCTCAACATCGTTTATATATAATTGTTTATTTATACATAAGCTTTTGCAAAACTTGTTACTCTTACTTCATTCGGCACATGAAATGTTAATTTTGGGAGCATTCAAAATAGTTGAAAAACAAAACATTCAAAATAGTAAAAAAAAAAAAATAAAATAAAATAAAAAATAAAAAATAAAAATGACTGGGTTATCATCTATGGCGCATAAACGTGTAGACAAAGGTAAAGAAAATACGTGTCACTACATGAAAGGATGATCAAAACCCAGAACAAGACAAAACTGAAAAGACTAAACCCTGACATTGCATTGTGAACTTGTACAATACGCTTATATAGTTGCGCACCCTTTATCATATACACATCCCCTGTCTCATTCACATTTCAAAACCCTCAAAATTGTTTCTTACAACAGAATGTGTGTTTGATTCTTGGCATACTTCATTTAAGCTGTAAGAAAAAAAAGGTACCCTTTTAATTTTATAAACTAAATATATTTTACAAAACTGACTTTATAAAGTATTTTTTTAGGTGAATGATGAAAGAAGGTGGATGTTTGGGAGGAAGTGTTTCCGAGCAACAAAATCTTGATTTTACAAAGTTGATATTTGCATGGTCTATTGATGACAACAATTACAAGGTCTTCATTTTTTACCTTTTTCTATTTTTTTTTTTAATAAAGCTTAACTGCTTATTTTTAAGCTGTTTTTGTTCAATAAGCTAATCCAACCACTCTTTATTTGTATGCTTAACTGCTTATTTATTTATGTCATTTTGTTGTTGTTATTACTCGTTTCTTGTTTGTATATAAACCTGTTATCACTTATATGAAATATTACTGATGGTTTATGTTTTTACTTTTGAGTTTAGACGGTGTTTGTTTTATACTATATGTTTATCTTCTTTAAATTCGTATTTAACTGGTTTTTATATATAAAAAAAGGATGAAGTGGAGTTTGTGGTTGTTTTGGAATTTTGTGTTTTCAACTTGTATTAAAAGGAATATAGAAGCAATCCGAGACACCCTCTTGATGTTTTACTTTAGGGGGTGTTTGTTTTAGCTAATTTCATGGGCTTATGAGCTTATCAACTTAAGCTTATAGCTTGTTTAAGCTCATAATCCATAAAAGATTAGCTTATTAGTTTTTCAAAAAGCTCATCTGATAAGCTTAGACAACACCTCCTAAAACTATTACTCTGTATCAGCTTTTTTGTAGTCAAGGTTTGACGCATTTGACTTAGAACTCAACATTTCTATCCTATACATTGGACTAGAAGTTCATTACTGCTTTTTTTTTAACCCTCATCAGTGACATGAAATTTTTTGATTACGAGAGTATTTGGAATTGTTTATATAAAGTGCTTATTTTTACAAACAAAAACTGGTTATCTGCTTTTTTTTACACCAAAAGTATGGTACTGACTTATTTTTATGCTAATGAGCACTTTAAGATAAGTAATCCCAAACACCCACATTAATCTTGAGAAATAGAAAAAACTGGTTATCTGCTTTTGATACAACTAAAAAAATAAGCAGTTCAGGAATAACTGTTTGGATTTGCTTATTTAGCCTAAACTGCTTATCTACTTGAAAAATAAGCAGTTTAAGCATAAAAACAAAAGAAAACCCAAGCACACTCTAAATTTTGTTGAAGTCAAAGCTTGACTCATTTGACTTAGAAGTCAACGTTCATGGAGTATGAGGATTATCGGATATTTTTAGTCTATTTTGTGCAAGTTTTATGTACGTCATACTCTTTTTGATTACTTCAACATATTTGCTGAATGTTTTGTGATAGCATCTTTGCGTGCAGAGTAAATTAATTGTTCATTTATGTTACTTGATTAAACTGAATCTAACGTATACATGATTGAGTTACATGATTAATTTTAGCGGTTGTTTGTGGTACCTTGACTTGTAACCACAATATGTTATTATGTATGTGTTTACTTGATTAATTAACAGTATTTTTGTTCATACAAAGTTTCTTGTTGAATGTGTCGGTGTTAACATCTCTGCGTGCATACAGAGTACAAGTATGTGGCCATCTTTCTCTACAGATAAGCTTCCTAAAGCCTAACTTATGGAAGACTCGTAATTTGAGCAGCATTAAAGCTGTTTGATTGTCAGTTTGATCGCGTTTATCCTCTTACAGTTTGCTAAGCAAGCTAATAGCTTAAGCCTCTACGCTTTAGGAATTATAGCTTGTGAATGGTAAAATTTTGTTTGGGGTTTATCCTAAAATTGAGATATGAAAATACGTCTTACACATTTCTATTAAGATATGTCGACATGCTAGTTTCTGAATTTGCGTTAATTCTTTGATTTGTTTCACTTTGGCTGATTTTTGTTCTGTGCTGTGTGTTTATTGTTAGAGGTCTGATATTTGGAAGTTTATCTGCCGTATTGATAGTGTTTATTCTTAATGATACTGATGGTTTTGATATGCCGTCTGCTAGAGTATAACAAAGTTGTCTAGCTTAGGACATCCATTTATATGTGGGAGTTGCTTTTAGTCTCACAACTGTTATTTGAATTTAGTACCTAATGGCACAATCTTGATGGCTATTTTCTTTTTTTACTTAGATTAGCCTTGTGGGCCTTTATTATACTTATAAGTAGTTGAGGGGTTTGGGCAAGCTTTCATAGATATATTTCCATCAATGTGAGGATTGTCCTAGCATTTAGGGACATGAAAGTTGTTAATTATGGGGGTATTTGGGCTTACTCTATAAGTGCTCATCTGTTTATGTGCATATTAAAGGGTTTGGCAAAAACTGCTTGTCTGCTTATTTAACGCTGAATTCGGCACTTATGTAATTTTAAGACAATAATCACTTTATATGATATATATAAAGTAATCCTAAAGAACCCCATTTTGATGAAATTTAAAAAAAAAAAAAAAAAAAAAAAAAAAAAAACACCATGAATGAACGTTGTTTAAATACTGCTGTATAAATCTGAGTCGGTGAAATACATTGCTTGAATCTTTTTGATGACTTGATGCATCATTTGTAGGTGGAAAAAGAGAAAGAATCACTTGATGATCTGGTTAACAGGAATAATGTACTTTATAAAGATGCAAAATGGAATGTATATAAGTATTATTTTCTTTAACCACAATATGTTATTATGTCACATGTTCTTCATATCTATTGGACTTTATGCCATCAGGTTCTCTTCAGTGACGCCTTTAGAAGATCATTTGGAATGCTTACATGTGATCGCTTGAAGAAATTGGTTTTAAATATTTTATTGAGACTTTCTACTGGATGGCGGCCTAAGAGAAGCTTAGGCTTGTGCCAAGAAAATTCCTCAAAAGGATTAAAACCATTTAATGTTGAAGGGTTGTATATTATTTGCACAGTTGACATCATCAAGGATATCCAATATGAACAAGTTTTGAAGGTTTGGGATATATTACCTTTTCAAGAGATTCCAAAATTGACAAAACGACTTGAGAACATTCTTTATGCATACACGGAACAGTATATCAATCGTTGCACAGAAAATCGATTTGAGGGGTATGCTCATTTTTCAGTCTACTAATTTTGAAGTAGTGATTAGGATTTATATATGCTTATTCCAATTATTTATATTCCTGTTTTGGTTTAATGTTATTCAAGTATTTGGAAGTTCCTAGGTGTTGGCCGACATCTCAAGTAATGACCCGTTTTTGTCATTTAGCCAGTGATGAAAGTCATAATGAAGTGAGTGTAAATCCTGGCAGTGGTAGAAATTATGTTGAAAACTCAAAAGTGAGTGAAAGCTTATTGCTGATGAAGTTCTACTCATTGTCGTATGAAGTGGTAGGCCATTTGCTATCTGGTAGACAAGTCGATCTACCCATGCAAGTGACTGATGAACATATGGATGTAATATTGTTTAAGAAAAGTTCATTTATAATTGGGCGATCAGGGACCGGGAAAACAACTATTTTGACAATGAAGCTGGTCCAAAACGAGCAACGTGTTTGCAATGACTCTGAAGGGATTAATAAAGAAAACAGCCAATTTAGAGATGCTGAGGTTGTTGACGATCCTGAAAACAGCAAACCAACTGTTCTTCGCCAGCTTTTTGTGACAGTCAGCCCGCAATTGTGTTATGCTGTTAAACAACATGTTTCCCACCTAACAAGGTGAGAAAATACTTGTTTATTTCTGTTTTCTTTTGCTACGAATATCTTCTAACTTCCACAATTAATATGTATTTGACAGTAATTCAAGCAATGGGAATTCATCAGCAGAAATCGGACTTGACGATGTTGATGTTATATCAGAGTTCAGTGATATCCCAGACACATTTATTGACATCCCCGGGAATGTATACCCTCTTGTTATAACATTTCGTAAGTTTTTAATGATGTTAGATGGCACATTGGGAAATTCTTTCTTTGAAAGATTTTTTGAAGCAAGACAAGGTTCTGATGGTAACCGTATACGTTCAAGATCTGTTGCGTTGCAAACTTTCATAAGATTAAAGGAGGTTACCTTTGATAGGTTTTGTTCACATTATTGGCCCCACTTCAATTCAAATCTAACCAAAAAGCTTGATCCCTCAAGAGTGTTCACCGAGATTATATCTCATATAAAAGGAGGCAGTGAAGGAAAGTTAAGCTATGAGGGTTATTCTTTGTTGGCCAAAAGTCGTTCTTCCACTTTAACAGAAGAAAAAAGAGAGATTGTTTTCACACTGTTTAAAGCCTATGAAAAGATGAAAACTGAGCTTGGGGAGTTTGATATGGGTGATTTCGTGAATGACATCCATCAAAGGCTTAGAAATGGGAACTACGAAGGGGACCAAATAGATTTTGTTTATATCGATGAGGTGCAAGATCTTAGTATGAGGCAAATTTCTCTTTTTAAATATATTTGCCAAAATGTCCTTGAAGGTTTTGTTTTTGCGGGTGACACTGCACAGACCATTGCAAAAGGAATAGATTTCAGGTTTCAAGATATACGATCTTTGTTCTATAAAGAGTTCTTAAGCACCAAAAAATCTAGAAAAGAAGAAAAAGGTGTTGTGTCCGAGATAAAACAGATGAAACAGAATTTCAGAACGCATGCTGGTGTGCTCGATTTAGCTCAGAGTGTAATTGACATTTTATATTGTTACTTTGTTCAGTCAATTGACAATTTAGAGCCTGAAACTAGCCTTATTTCTGGGGAAGCTCCTGTTTTCTTAGAATCATGTAATAAGGAAAACACAATCGTGACAATATTTGGTGGTAGTAAAAGTGGTGGAGAAATTGTGGGGTTTGGTGCTGAACAAGTTATATTGGTATGTGACGATCGTGCAAGAACTGAAATTATTGAAAACGTTGGAAGACAAGCTCTTGTTCTCACTATATTGGAATGTAAGGGTCTTGAGTTTCAGGTCAGTTACTTATTCTTTCTTTAAGGAAGATAGTATCATTTAGTGATCTCAAATTGTCAATAATATTTTTCAAATGTTTGATTGCCCTATTTATTTTAGGATGTATTGCTTTACAACTTTTTTGGGACATCCCCTTTGGAAGACCAATGGAGAGTAATTTATGGATACATGAAAAAACATAACTGCCTCGACGAAAAACTTCCACAGTCTTTCCCGACATTCGATGAAGCAAGACATAGTCTCTTGTGTTCTGAACTGAAACAATTGTATGTGGCCATAACTCGAACAAGACAAAGGCTATGGATTTGTGAAAACAAAGAGGAGCTCTCCAAACCAATGTTTGACTACTGGAAAAGGAAGGGACTCGTTCAAATTCGGAAGCTGGATGACTCAATGGCACAGGCTATGCAGGTTGCAAGCAGCCCTCGGGAGTGGCAGGAACGTGGGAAAAAGGCTAGTTATTTTATTTCCGTATTTCTGCTTTTGTTATCTTATTTCATATTTGTGATCTTATTCCTATTTGGTTATAGAATTAAGATAATATATGGTTAAAGATACTTGAACTGAAACATAACTTTTCCCTTTTGTGACATGTTCATTTGATTGGAGATATGTTTAATACATACTCACATGCTGCAAAAGAGGATCAATTAAATGCGAGTTTAAATACAAAATACAAATCCACATGAAGATAACAATCTTGGTCACAGTCTTGCTTTGTCTTTTAAAACCTAAGGGCACAGATAGCACACTGCGAAGTTCTTTATTTGGTCTGTTGAACTTTTTCGAGCTCCCTTATATACTTATCGCTCCCTTTGGGCTCTACAAGTTTTTAATCTTTATGTGATATAAACGTGTGTTGTCTGATATGTTAGTCACTAGATCCCATCAGTAATAAGATGGGAAAATTTCAAGGTGTCATGCTAAACCGCAATTTATGATTCTGGATCTACCTGAAGGTTTTCATTGTTTCATTTGATTATCATAAACCCAAAAGAGCATAAACAAATATAGCAGTGATAGACCCAACAGAGGATAAGAACAAAACTTTATATGGATGCCAATCAATTCCCTCACATGACACAGGCAACTCTGCCTAATACTTCCTCCATTCCCAAACCAACTTTTGTCCTGACATATACTTTAACTAAAAAATTTAACTCGTGTTTATATATATAAAATGTCTTTAAATAGGACATGTTGGTTATTGTGGATTAGATTCAAACTTGCTAACTTATAGTAAAAAATATGAAAGGGTAAACAGGTTAACTTAAACTAGCAGGGTACCCGCGCGTTGCAGATTAAAGTTTAGACGCCAACAAATGGCGAACTCATTAACCGGAGAAAAACATGATCTCAGTCCGACCCAATTCACCCATTTTTACCAATTCCGACGGGTCATCATTCTTTTCGTTTTTGAACGGCGTTTATTGGCTAGCCGAACCAATGGCGACTTCGGGTTCCGGTTGAACTCGTTGGTCCGGTCCAGTTTAGCCGTTGGTCCGGTCCGGTTGAACCCATTGGTCTGGTCCGGTTTTCAAAATCATATGTACCATCAATTTAGTAGCATGTAAATTGTATAAAGCTTGTGTGTTTTATTTGTTTGTACAATGTGTATTATAACATGTATTTTTTATTATAGGGGTGCATTAAAAATAATATTAATTAGTGTTTAATGTTTTATTCTTAATTTTAAGTTTTTCTTTATATGTGTGTTTAATTGATTTGTACCAAGTGCTTTAAATGTTGTATGTCTTAATTTTAAGACTTTTGATATTTAATGTGTTTAATGCTAGGAAATTAAGTTTAAGAGATATTTAATATTTCAAAATTGTGTTTAATTTACTTGTACATATTGTTTTGTTAGTTGTATTACTTAATTTTAAGATATTTAATGCCATTAGTGTGTTTAATTTACCATTTTAAGTTTAATGCCATTAGTGTGTTTAAATTAGTTGTACATGTAGCTTTGATGATTG